>LR750154.1:817021-867371 GCA_902729485.2 Mus minutoides | reverse complement strand
AGAAGTGGATGCTCATAATCATCTATATGATGGAACACAGGGCCCACAATGGAGAAGCTAGAGATAGAACCCTAGGAGCTAAAGGGGTCTGCAACCCTAGAAGAGGAACAACAATATGAACTAACCAGAACCCCCAGAACATGTGTCTCTAGCTCTACATGTAGCAGAAGATGGCCTAGTCGGCCATCATTGGGTGGAGTGGCCCCTTGGTATTGTAATCTTTATATACCCCAATACAAGGGAACGCCAGGACCAAGAAGTTGGAGTGGGTGGGCAGGGGAACAGGGCGGGAGGAGGGGGGAACTTTCGGGGTAACATTTGAAATGTAAATTAGAAAATAAAAACTAATTGATTCAAAAAAAAAAAGAACTGCATTGGTCATGTTTCTTCACAGCAATGAAACCAAGCTAAGGGATTTACAGAAGTGCACACTCATAGGGGTGTGCTCTGCATGCCATTGCTGGCCAGTCAGAAGACCTAGAGTGAGCTCCCAAATGGCTGTGACAAGTTACCTTCTTGTCAGCCATGAACATGAACCTCAATTACTTAACATCCTGACTCCTGCTCATAATGCACAGCCATATCACCTCATATTTGCCAGACGAAGACCTGACACTTCATTGCTTCAGCTCTTCACCCTGAAATAATTTCAGACTTATAGACAAGTGTTAAGCCCAGTACAAGGTTGAAAAATCTCATCCTTATTCACCAATTATTCTACATTTGATTTATACATACACACACATTAAAACATGAGCATTTCAGATATCATATCCCATTTACCATGAAAAATTCCAGTGTGTTTGCCAAGAACCAGTTCTTAAACAAGCATGGCAGAATAATCAAAATCATAAAATCCAACATTTGTGAAACACGGTTATGTCATCTACGATCATTCTTTCAAAGTTCCAGATATGCCTATAACGTCTCTGATAGTTTTATTTTTCCAGGCTCACGATTCAGTCCAAGATTCAGTCCTTGCTGGCTCACATTTAGCCTCCACTGCATCCTTTGGTTTGGAATGTTGCCTTTACAGTCTTGTTCTGACTTTCAGGATAGTAACACGTTTTACTGAAGCTAAGAATGTGTGGCTGGCCTTAGTAGCAAATGCCTATGATACCAGCACTCAGTAGGCTGAGGCAGGAGGATTGTGAATCACAGATCAGCTACATAGTGAGTTTCAGATTGGCCAGAGCTTAACAGGGTGATGCAAACAAACAAGGAACAAGACAAAGGCTGTACATTTATGTCTTCTGATGACATATATCATCATGGTTTAGCTGGAATATTGCCCAGATGCTGTTGGAGGCTTCTCCTAGCATCCTTCAGAAAGTCCAGGTGTCAGGAAATCACAGGGCCATGGTGCTGCCGGGTTCACTGCCCAGCCACAAGATTCCCCTGACTCTGGGCAGCCATAGACTACCTGACATGAGACTCAGTGAGAGTCCAGTATTTATGGTGCTTCAGAAACCCTGAACCAGACCAATGGCTCATTGTAATACATATTTGCATGTAAAGCTGTTTGGGCAAAATAATACACTGTATGACACACGGCAGTTTGCAATGACATTTTAATAAATGAATGTGCAATAGAGAGATGGGAAAGAAGGCAGAACGGAGCAGCACACATGAAGCGAGGAGAAAGAGAACTAGAAATGCAGTGGCGGTGGCAGTGACAGGTATGGGAGTGCAGATGCAGCAAAGGCATGTCATGCAGGGCTGGTAGGGTTGTGTACAGCAGCTTGGAGTCTGGGCATGATCTGCACCCGAGCTCACTGCCCAACTGAAACAAGATCACCCTGACTCTGAATGACAAGTCACTGGAGATGAACAATTCACTTTCTGGTTTAAGTATTGTCAACAGAGTTGGGTGTTCCATGCTGTGGCTGGCGGTTATGCTGATGTCTGTGGTCCCTGCTTCCTCTGGAGACTGTTCAGGTCTGTGTTCCATGCTACCACTGTGGGCATGTCTGTGCTCCATGCTGCCGACAGGTGCTGTGAGCAAGGATGCTTCTTTTGCAGTGGAATTGATGGCTACAGACTCAGAATGGAGAATGAGAGACATTGACGGCTTCTGTGACACTCTTACCACCAGCCCCCCCCAAAAGAAACAGTCCAGCTATTGAAGAGAGTCCTTGGAAAATTGTGATTAAAATGCTGAAGTGTAGCTCTTTGTAGTTCATGTCTTCTGGTGGGAGTGGGATGGAGAAGAACTCAGTTTTCTTTAAGGGACTGGCCATGTTAGGGGGTTGACCATGCTCCAATGAGTATATAAACAACACAAATTGGACTTTGTACATTTTTGTCTTTTCCGGGGAGGGGTGCAAAGTCAGGAGGGTGGACCAGGGAGGAACAGGAAGTGTGACTGGTGTGCATTATGTAAGATTCCCAAATAATTAATAAAAATATTATGTTGGGAGGCAAAAAGGACAGGCATTGGTGTGCTATCTCACTGCTGATGTTGACTTTGATACTTGACTTGGTGTGCACTATGTTGCTTCCTTAGAAAATGACTTTTTCTATTTGTAATTGATGATTAATTTTAGGAGATAGACTCCAAAGCTGTGGGACTATCAGATTATCTCATCCAACCTCCATTTTAGTATCCAGTGATCATTCTTGTCCGTATTTCTTATTGTCTTTTGGGAATGGTGATTTTCTAAAACTGTGAGTCCTTCATCAATTAGCTGGCATTCTATAGGAATTTCTGTTTCTCTAGAAGTTAAGTAGTCATCACAATGGACAAATAAGGTTGCTAGAATAACCAGAGATATCAACACTGTAATATGCTGGAGAGTGGGCCTAACATCCCAAAGAGTCAACATTTCAGACTGAAAGGAGAATTGAGAGGACCACAAGAGGGAGAGGTAGGGAGAAAGCTGGGGAGGCTGGGGTTGGCAGAGCTGGGCAAGGAGGGGGTGGGCGGGGCAAGTGGCTGTGCAAGAGTTGTAGGCTCCCAAAAGATCAAATCTTCATTCACGAGGTTTCCCTGTCTGGGAGAATTTTTCCCCTAGTTAGGCAGTAACTCCCAAACATCATGACCCTAAACATAAGTTAGCCTCTTCAAGCCTGTGTGGATCAGGAATGAGGCCAGGTTCAGCAGGGCTGTCCTCCTACTTCTCGTGGCGCTGACTGACACATGTCATTCATTCATCTTCTTGTTGGCTGGAACAGGGATCTAAAGTCCAGGAAAAAAAATGTGGATTTCCAAGAAATTGGAACTATTTTCTTTCTCTTTCTTTCCCTGTGTTGTCTCACCACAAAACAGTCTAGCCACACTTCTGCTGAAGCTATGTCTGGTTCTCCCTCCCAACCCCAGGCTCCCAGAAATAAGACTCAGACTCAAAATACATGTACAAATGCCTTGGCCAGATAGCTAGGCTCTTTTCTGAGCAGATCATAACTAAAACAACCCATTTATTTTACCCTACATTCTGCCATGTGGCTGGTTACCTGTGCTAGGTACCATGTGTCTGTCTCCTTAATCTTCCAGGGTGAATCTTCCGCCTGGCTCTATCCCAGAATTCTCTCTCCTCCCAGATGTTCCACCTCCCATTTCCTGCCTAGCCCACAGGCCATAGGCTTTTTAATTGCCAGGTGATGCATCTATATAACACACAAGATATTCTCTCTACACACATCTTTATAGCATGGCAAATGCTTCTTAAAAGAAAAGTAGTGACTCCAGGAATCACAGGGGTTTGTTCCACGCCTTGCTGTCTCCATTGAGTCCATCTGATGACGAAGGTCAACTGGATTTTGCTGGAGGAGACAGGGATTTACCCTCTCGATAAGGAAAGAAGCTTTGCTGTCAGCCATCTTTGGAGACTATCAGGTCACTTCCCACAGAAAATCTTCTCTAACTTCTCCAGGACCCTTTCCTAGCAACTTATATAATTATTGATTACTCCTTAGCATTTTTAGTTAGTGTACAAATTAATCGGTTTTATTGCAGTAGTTTATGTATATATAATTATATTTATTAATATTAGCTCATTTTATATGGTGCTTTTTCTTACAGTTATTTCCAAGTATCAATATTTTAGTTTCCTTGGTCATCAAAATAAGTACAGATTTATTAAAGTGAAGTAATTAACTAGTAGGCAGTTCTGGTAATAGATTGGCATTCATTGAGAATGTGGAAAGCCTATGAATGATAATTTACACAATTCTAGTTCTATGTTGTTTAATAAATAACTATCTCATTTTTTTAGGTAAAGAAAACCAGAGCCCAGAAAAGAAATATGAACTGCTTAAAACTGCCTGAGCTATAAACAGGACCCCTTAATATTAGCAGAATGCTAGGCATTTTCAAACTTCCTATACCTAGAATGGCCATTTACGTTGCCTCTCTTCCCTAGCATTTGTACTGGGAACCATGTAACAGCAAACAGGGGCACGTGAGTGCCCCTGCAGTCTGCTGACTTAGACTCCTTTGCACACTTGGCAAGCGTCAGGCAGCTGAGTCAGACAGTAGATTATTATTGATTATTTGAGAAGTCTCCACATTGGTTTCAATAATGGTTACACAAGTTTACATTCCTACCAGCAGTGAATAAAGGTTCTGTTAACCCCACATCAGCGCTAGCTTAGATGTGCCTCAACAGATGAATGGATAAAGAAAATACAGTGTGCGTACACAATGGAAAGACAAATAAAGGCATTCTTCCAGACAATGAAAGGAGCTGGAGATCACTACCTTACATGATGGAAGCCAGACTCAGGAAGACAAACATTCCTCTCTTGTGTAGAAGTTATATTTTAAATCATAATTCTTGGGTGCGCGCACGCTCACACGTTTGTATACATAGGTGGGAGTCATGAAACTGCAAAGGGGAACTTCAATGGGGAAGAAGAGATCTTAAGAGAGAAGAGAGTGTTAAGAGAAGGTAACAGAGTCATGCAATCAATGTGACATCAAAGCCGATGGGGAAGAGAAGAGGGGCAGGGATATAGGGAAGAGGAGAGGGGCAGGAGACACAGGGAGAGCAGTGGGTAGGGGGAGAAATGGAAACAAGGAACAGCAGTGGCACACACTTTGTTCGCTAATCCAAAACACTGTAAAAGGGGGAAAAAGATGGACATTTATTAAGCACACATTATGCGCTAGGCCCTATGCTTGGTGGTGGTTCCAGAAATGTAGAAATCCCTTATTCTGCCTTCCCTCTGATGTGAACGAATAGGTGTCAATCAACAATGTCAGTGTGATACTGAAGGGTAGGTACAGTATATTAAATCCTAGAGCGAAGGAATAAAGATGCCGGGCAAGGGCCAGCAACCCTACTAGAGAAATGGAGAGAGAGAGAGAGAGAGAGAGAGAGAGAGAGAGAGAGAGAGAGACAGAGACAGAGACAGAGACAGAGAGAGTGGGAGGATAAATAATAGCTCTGAAGGAGGAGGGACGATGGGTGCTAAGCTGGATAGGTGGATTGCAAAAGTAAAGGCAGGACATCTCTGCACTGGGCTCCCCATCTGTGTTTCCACACCTCCCCAGACCCCCCACCACAGTCACATTCTTATAAGGAGAAACAAACCATCAAGTCACATGCCTGGCATTGCACAGCATAGGTAATTGGGCTCAAAAGGGTATTTTCAACACTGGCTCTGACCAGAGCAACTGGGAAAGTGCATGCTAGCGCCACCTACTGGTAGTAAAGAGTGACTAGCAGCTAGTGATGCCAATAACAGCTGTGAATTGCCGAGGACTTTTATGAATAGAATTGTGGGATGAAGTTAGTGCAGAATTGCGAAGCACAGAGAATGAAACAGAAGGGTCAGTCATGTGTGTTGGTAAAGGAGAAAGAAGGGCAGTCAGAAACAACTCAAACATTCACTCTGAAAGACTCCCTGGTGGCATGTTTTAATGCAGCTATGAGGGGCCACAGAGGTCAGCCCTTAAGGACATGAGGGATTGGCGCCTGGGTCTCTCATTTACTTACCCATGGCTTCACTGCCATCTCACTTTCCCACAGTGAAGTGAGGGGGAGAAGACTGCAGCCTCCCTCATTAGTCGCATGTGGTAAGCTGCACAGGGATCGTGCTCCGTGAAATCTTGTCTTATAGAAACAAGAGCTGGCTCTCTAGTCTGGTTACTTTTCCGTAATAATGCGCCCTGACCAAGAGCAATTGAGAAAGGTAGAGTTTGTTTTGGCTTACACTTCCAGAGGGCTTGGAGTCGGGAAGGCATGCAAGGGAGGCAGGAGCAGGAAACTGGCTGATCACATCTTCATTCACAACAGGAAGCAAAGAAAGAGGACAGGAAGTAGGTGAGGCTAAAGCCCTCCGAGCCTGCCCCCAGTGAAGTACATCCTCTTGCTAAGTAACAGTTCTCAACCTGTGGGTCATCACCCCTTTGAGGGGGCGGAATGACCCTTTCACAGGGGTTATCTAAGGCCCTTGAAAAGAAAGATATTTACATTACTATTCATAACAGTAGCAAAATTACAGCCATAAGGTAGCAACAAAAATAATTTTATGGTTGGGGCTCACCCCAACATGAGGAATTGTACTAAAGGGTGGCAGCATTAGGAAGGTGGAGGGTCACTGCTCTAAAGGTTCCACAAGCTCTCCAAACAGCCACACCCCCTGGGTATCAATTGTACAAATATTGATCCTGAAGGGACACTATCATTCAAACCACCACACTTTCATTTATCCATTCACTTTCTGTTTGGCATCTTCCACAGTCCAGGAATCTTTAGGTTTCAGTAATACAGAGTGAAAAATCAGATAGTCACAATTAATATGCTTATGGAGATTACACTACTGCTATATATTATCATAGACTGATATCAATCGTTGGGAATTCTGGTTTGTATGAAGGGAACCAAAAATGGCAGGAGAGAAAGGGCAGCTGTCTTTGTTTGTTTGTTTGTTTTGTTTTTTATTATGTTGTTGAGACAGCATCCTAATATGTAGCCTAGTATAGTCTAGAACTCATAATCCTCCTGCCTCTGTGTCTTGAATGCTGGGATTGCAGATAGGTGCCACCAATTCCAGCATAAAGGGTGGCTTTTAGTGACTCTTTAGATAGGAAATTATTCTCACAGAAAAGTGATTTACCTACACTCTCACCCCAAAAGACACTTGGAAATGTCAAGAGATAATTTTCTTAGCCAACTTTGGAAAGAAGGGCTATAAGCATCTGAGATTTTGTGAAACATCCCCCAATGCACAAGAACAGCCCCCCTTGCAGCAAAGGATAGCCCACTACCCTGTCCACAGTGCTATAGACCTCTGAGAGAGAAACCTGAGAGAATGCCTTGCTATGTGAGCAGAGAGCTCAAACTTAAGAAGCAACATGAGAGAGGTTGCCTCAAAAGCATTTCAGCCACAGGGACGAAGAGTTGCATGTACAAGGATTAGAAAGAGGCTGTGTGGCTAGGAAGTCAATATGAGGAGGGATTAGAGAAATGGACATCCAGGTCAGCTTTTGTGCCATGAGCCTCAGGAATAGGTGGTTGTGTTTCCTAAGCATCACACGAAGCCACCAAACACGCTGAAGCCAGGGGACACCTACTCAGGTCCACACACTATGCTTTAGAAAGCTCATGCTGGCTGCTGTGCACATGAAGAGGGACAGAGCAGCCTCAGCTGGCCAAAGCAGGAACCTAGCAAGGAGAGGTGATGAGACACAAACAGATTAAAGAGATAGTTTGGACAGGGGGCAGAAAGCACAGAAAGCAGGCACAAGATAGGAAATCAAGAAAGGTCACTGAGCCAGGATCTCCTGGGTTGGAGAGGCTGGTTTGGGTGGAGAGCATGCCTCTGAAGCTGGTGAGAGGTTGGGAATGGGCAAACGGTTTTATTACCACTCTATGGTAATAGATATATACAGCATGTCTTACAGACTAGCTCCTTCCTGCTGAGGAAGAATCCCTGCCTATCACCCAGTGTGCGGGTGACTAAAGTCTCAGGCAGGCATTTCCTTGGAGTTGCCAAGACCAGCACTGTGATATTTTTAAAAGTGTCACATCCTCCATCCCCGTTTTGATTTGAGTTGCATGTTTAATTAAATTTCCACTTGCAGCCTCAGTAAGAGGAGGGGGTGATGCTCTGAGAAATTGATCCCTTCCTGCCAAGCAAGAATTTCAGGAGCTGCCCTGGACTGTCGCATCCTTTGTCCCAGCCTTCTTTTTCTCTTGCCTCTCCCCTCTACCCCTGTTCATCCTCCACTCTTCGTTCCCTTCCTCTTCCTCTTCTTTCCCTTTTCTCCTTCCCTTTCCTCTTCCTCCTTCCCTTCCTCCTTCCTCTCCCTCTTCCCTTCTCTCTTCCTATTCCTCCCCCTTTCTCCCCTTCTCTTCTTTCTTCTTCCCCTTCCTCCCCTTCCTCTTTCTTCCCCTTCCTCCCCCTTCCACCTTCCTCTTCCCCCTTCTTCTTCCTCCTTCTCCTTTTCTCTCTTTCTCTTCCCCCTTCCTCCTCTCAGATAACTCTAGCTTGTGTCAAGTTGATATGAAACTAGCCAGCATACATGGTTAGGTGCAGACACCCGCATCCTCAGCTTGATCTGACATAGACTCATTATGTGTCTTCTTGCAGAGACTTTGTTCTTCCTTCAGCAGTGGAGTATGGTGGTAGCCTCATCATGGGAGTCCCTCATGAACACTGGATGAGATCAGAAACCAGAGGTGTGGAAAGTGCAGTGCAGTTTTCCCTGTGAAGTTGTCCCTTCCAGCGCCTCTGTTCTCCCTACCCTGTCCTTATGCATGGCTCTGTTACTGCAGCATCCCCACCCCCACACTATCGAATTCTCGGTGCTCTTGGATTCTGTTCTCCTCCATACCTCCCTCCAGCTCCCTCTAACACCACCTCAGTGACACTACAAGATATACACAGATGTGTGTATACGATGTCTCTGATCCAGACCCCCCCTTCCATCCTGAGCCTGTGAGAAGCCAGAAGAGGTTGATAGATCCCTAGAACTGAAGTTCCAGATGTTTACAAGCCATTATGTGGGTGCTGATAATCTAGAAGAGCAGCCAGTACTCCTAAGTACTGAGACATCTCTCTTGCTCCACTTGTTATCTTCCTTACCCTTTCCTTATTCCTGACACACCTTCTGCCAGTTACCTGTCTTTTTTATTTTTATTTGTTACTTCATGCAGAGTTAGGGTTGCCTGCACACATGGGCTGAGGGTTACTTCCTTGAGCAAGGGCAACTATTCAGTGGCTACACCAATAAGGAACATAACTCCCCTGCCTCAGCTGCCTGTAGCTCCTCAGGGAGGAGTGGGGCTCAGGGAGGGGTAGGGTTCACAAGACCGCACACTTAGTGAGGGAACATTAATGGGACTTGCCTTATGCAGATCTTGTGCAGGTAGCCACTGCTGTTGAAAGTTCATGGGTACAACAGCCATATCATGCCCAGAAGTTTCTCACATCCACACACATCTGCCACACAAACATATACATTCACACATACCACATATTCACAGGCACACAGCATGTACACACACATACTCACACAAATACACACACATACACAAATCACATACATGCGCTTATGTGCATACATACATATACATACACATATGCACACATACTCCATATCTGCATATATATGCATATCTCCACATATATACATATGTACATGCACACAAAGTCACATATATGCCCATACATCTACATCACATATATGCACACAAATGTACACATTTATACACATACAAATAAGCATATACACACATAAATGCACAAATGCACACATATATGTACACACACATACATGTCCATACATTTATATCACATATGTGCACACAAATGTACACAGTTGTACATATACAAATAGGCACAAACACAAATGTATGCACAAACATACATGTACAAACATCCACATCACATACATATAATATACACATATGCACATACTTACACATATCTGTATACATACATAAGACACACTGTACATAGTCATGCAACTATATGCATATACTCATAATACACGTGCACATATGCACACATATACACATACACACATCATACACATATGTATCACTCACACACATGTGCACACATAAGCCTTGAAAACTCATGTTATGATGGGTTATAGCATGTTCTTATTACCTATAATTGTCATCAGCAAAGGACATGCTAAGGCCAGGAAGGAGTTGTGTCCTGCAGCCTGAGACTAAGGGGTTCTTATACTTTTCATGGCCCTGAACTGCCACCGTAGAGTCTCCCTCTTCTTGCAGCCTTCATCTTATTCTTGGCATCCACTCTTCATCTTGATGCATGAATATGGCCTTTGTAGCAAATGCTTACATGGGACATTTGACATAGTAGAAACTTGCAACTTCTTTGCACAGAGATCTTTCTTAGTGTTTCATGGATGAGAGCTGTGAAACACAGAGCGGTTGTCTACCTTTCCCAAGGCTACCTAGCTTGGCTGGGTTTGCTTCAGGGGTCTTCACAGTGGACAAGTGGGGCTTTGCAGTGACTTGCCAACAGACTGCCAGGGAAGGGACAACCCCACTTCCTTATTTGGCAACCAAATAAATTATGCACTTAACAGTGTGGTGCGCCTGAAGCACCCCCTTCTCACTGTGGGTCTGTCACCTACCTAATCACTAGGCCAGGACAGCTTCAATCCACCTTTGCTTAGACACACTGGCCTCCACTCTCTTACTGCACCAGTTGATACTCCTGGGAAAGAACAAAACCTTCCTCCCCTGCCCTCTCTGTGTGTTTGTGTGTGTTCTGTAGATACTGATGGCAAGGAACAGGGGAGTTTAAGGTATCAGGACTTCCACTCCGGACAGGTGGGGCAGGAGACTCACAGGAGCCACTCAGACCCTGTCTGCCCAATGTGGATGGATAGGGTCAACTTGAAGCAGAAAATGGGAATTTGAAAATTATAGGCAAAGAATGGCAATCGGTTTAACTAAAGCAAAAAAATGATAGTTGATTTTTTTTTTTAAAGTGTGTGTTTTAAAACCCAACATTTTGCTAAGTAAATCAGTGCCGGGAGCAATTTTACCAGGAAGTAAAAATAAACTCTAGTTTGTATGCATTGTGGAATGTGTCGCAGCTCCTCCCGCAGGATTACGGCAAGGGCATGAGCTACAGTGGGAATGGAAGCCAGCTACGCTACAAATGACTGGGGGAGAGGGATTCATGGGGATGAAGGATTCAGGATGCAGAGTCCACTGGTCATAGCTGCAACTTCCAGCAGATTCTGAAAATGCCCTAAGCCTTGGGTTCTGGACCTTGCCGTAGTTTTGTACTGGGGATGACGTTACAAAGACTATAAGTATTCAGCGCAGTGCCAGGTGCATGACAAACTGTCACTGGTAGCCGGAGGAGTGGTGACAATTTTGAAAAATACACAGATTCCCTGAAACTGGAGCTACAGATGGTTGTGAGCTGACACATGTATGTTGAGAATCGAATCTGAGACCACTGGAAGAGCAGCCAGTGCTCTTAACTGCTAAGTCGGCTCTCTTTATGGTTGTTTCCTTGATTTGTAATTGATGTTAGCGGCAAACCCCACCATGGGCGGAGATTGCTTTGAATGGGTGGTCCTGGGCTGTATATGAAAGGCAGCTGAGCAAGCTGTGGGAGCAAGCCAGGAAGCAGTGTTCTGCTCCTCTGTGGTCTCTACTTCAGTTCCTGATTCCAGCTTCCTGCCTTGAATTCTTACCCTGACTTCCATTAGTAATGGACTGTGACCTGGGAGTTGTAAGATGAAATAAACCTTTCCCTCCCCAGGTTACTTTTGGTCTGTATTTTACTGTGTAGTTCAGGCTGGCCTCAAATTTTAGATCCTTATACCTCACGCAGCCTCCCAAGAACTAAGATTATAGGCTTATACTGTGGCCATCTTCTATATCGTCTCAGATTTTCTATCTGAGATAATGTCATGAAATAAAGGCAATTTCGTTTCTTCCTGTTGTATTTAGACACATTTTTTCTTTTTTTTATTAGAGAATTTCTTCATTTACATTTCAAATGTTATCCCAAAAGTCCCCTATACCCTCCCCCCGCCCTGCTCCCCTACCCTCCCACTCCCACTATTTAGCCCTGGCATTCCCCTGTACTGGGGCATATAAACATTGCTAAACCAAGGGCCTTTCTTCCTGAATAATGGCCAACTAGGCCATCTTCTCATACATATGCAGCTAGAGACATGAGTCCATTACATAATCAGCCACCAAATGCAGACACTACTGCATACACCAGCAGGATATTGCTGAAAGGACCCTGATATAGCTGTCTCCTGTGAGGCTTTGACAGTCCCTGACAAATACAGAAGTGGATGCTCACAACCATCTATAGGGCAGAACACAGGGTCCCCAATGTAGGAGCTAGAGAGAGTACCCAAGAGCTGTAGGGGTCTGCAACCCTATAGATGGAACAACAATATGAACTAATTAGACACATTTTAATTTCTTTTTCTTACCTAGTTGCTTAGGCTGGGACTTCGAATACTGCATCAGATGGAAGTGTTGAGAACATACATCCTTGTCAGCTTCTGGACCTTAGAGGGACAGATTTTAGCTCTCAGTGTGACAGTTGTGCTACAAGGGGATGTTTCCTTCTGTCCTTACTTTCTTGCAGCTAGTTTTTTTTAATGCTTTGGATTTATTGAGCAAATCATATGAATTTTATGACTCAGTTAATATTGTATACTACATTTAGGATCTTTTTTTTTTTTTTTTTTTTTTTTTTTTTTTTTTTTGGTTTTTTTGAGACAGGGTTTCTCTGTATAGCCCTGGCTGTCCTGGAACTCACTTTGTAGACCAGGCTGGCCTCGAACTCAGAAATCCGCCTGCCTCTGCCTCCCGAGTGCTGGGATTAAAGGCATGAGAAAGGAAGAGCAGGGCTGATGGAACAAGAATAGGGTGTGGGAGGCTGGACAGCAGGCCAGGATGGCGGGGGGGGGGGGGGGGGATTAGCTCAGGGGCCAAGGAGTTTTCTAGGCACTCAGTTACCCTGCTGGCACAGCAGGGGCCAAGCTGATGAGAACACATCACATGGGAAAGTTCCTTAGTCTTGAACAAGAGGGTCTAGGAGTGAGTTCACTCTATCTGCTTTCTGGGGACAGAGCTTTACAGTGTGTATGCTGCTCACACTGCTTCCTGGTTCTTTTTCTGTCCCTCTCCCTCTTTCTCTATCATCATCTCGTTCTTCCTTGTCTGTTATTCCTCTACCTTTTGTTCATTGTCCTCCATTCTGTGTCCCCTTTTGTCTTTCATCCATTTCTCTCCCTCCCCTCCCCCTCATTTCTTCCCTACCTATGGGTTTCCAAGCCAGATGAGGGACATAGAGCACAGCCCATATCCGGGACAGCTCTCAGAAAGCATGGTAGGAATGGGCCTGCTCCCTACCCAAATTAGGCTTAGGGCTACTCAACTCCATTAAGACAAAGTCTACATTGAGATAGAGGCAGTTTCCCCCACCAGAGAACTGCTTCTCAGAAATCACCATCAGCAGGCTAATCTAGTCGATTTGCTAGGAAGATCCCAGCCCCCTGCTGCAACACTTCTTCCCTTGTCTTCCTTTTTCTTCTCCTCCCCACTGACTTGAGCTACATAATCTAGACCCCTCTAATTCCAACACAATATCCCAGGTAGTTTATGCCACCCATAGCCATATTCACTGCCGCCAGAGACCCTACTCTCCGGCTATCCCACATCCTGAGACCCTTGTTCACAAAGGCCAATCTGCAGGCAAGGACTCACACCCATCATTTCTTCTATGGCTCTCCTTTATCTTTCCTCCCCATCTCTCCACCCCCCCTTCCATCTTCTTTGTCTCTTATGCCCTCTCCCCCTTTCTTCTTCTCTCCTCCTCTATTCTCCTCTTTTCCCGTTTCCCCCCCCCCCTTCTCCACCTTCCTTCTCCTTTCACCTTTTCTTTGATTTGACATTGCATTATTCTCTGGCTTCCTATGTGTGTTTTGTAAGGTGGGAATTAGAGGAAAATCTGATTTCCACAGTTGGTGCCTGGGAATTCTCAGTTGGAGCATGTCCTAGAAAGTGGTGACACAGCTTATCCCCTGGGGATCCCAAGAAGCACAGCCCAGTGGGCTTTCGGCTTCCTGTTTGTGCATCATGGAGGTTTTAGGAGTCCAAGAACCTTCAGGCTCTTTGCCCTATAGTACAGAACCAGGCTGGTTATTCTTTTCCAAATTTTGACATGCATATAATCTGCTCAACAATCTGGTTAAACTGCAGATTCTGATTCAGCATACCCAAGGTGTAACCTCGTACTCTGCATTTCTAACACGCTCCCAGGCACTGCTGATGGTGCAGACTTGTCAGAGCTAAGATGTAGTACGAGTGAGACCCTCACAGGTCCATGTGTTGGGGGCTCGGTCCCTAGAGGGGCAATGTTGGGAAGTGATGGGCCTGACTGGAAGGGACTAGGATCGTTCTCTTGGTAACTGGGCTAGTTCCTGAGGGCTAGGTTGCTGTGGAAGGTAAAAGGTTCCCATCTCCTTTCATGGCTGGTCTCTCATGAGTTTCCATTCCCATCCTGCTGTCTTTCATTAGGTCCTTCCTAGAGCTGAGTGAATTCTGCTGTCATGCTCTGTGTTCCTGGAATTGTCAGCTTTCCTTGCAAGCAGATCCACATATTTTGTTATGATAACAGGAATGCACTAATTCAGGGTCCACGGACCACATGTTGGGTGCCAGGAATGCTGTACATGCTGTCTTTTAGAATGTTCCTCTGCCTTGATGTCTTCTCACTTCTCCCTAGCAAATGGCGTGCAATTATGTTGTACACCTAGAAAACCCACAGAACCCTGTAGTATTTTTTTTCTCACTTTAGATTCTTATAACCATAATGTCTGTCTTTCTTGTCTGACTTTCTATCATTAGACTAATGTCATTCTAAAGATTGCCATAGAATAAAAAAAGAAAGAAAGAGAGACAGAAAGAGAGAAAAAGGAAGAAGGAAGGAAGGAAGGAAAGAAAGAAAGAAAGAAAGAAAGAAAGAAAGAAAGAAAGAAAGAAAGAAAGAAAACGAATTTTTCCAGGCTGGTTGACCATGTTAAGACCATAACGGTGCCCTTCCTAAATGTAGCCATTGGAAAGGATTAATATAGTTCTTTTGGAACTGGGTTAGTTCCCAAGAGATCAGGTTACCATAAGGAATGTGAGCCTGCCTCTGGTAGTTATTATGCAACATATTAAAAATAGCTGAAACCTAAAAACAACCAGAGTGTCCACTGACAGACAAGAGAGTACCCACACACTGGTATATCCATACAATGGAATACTTTGCCTTAAAGAGGAAGGAAAGTCTAACACCTGTAACAACATTAATGAACCTAGGGACATGTTGTGTAGAATGAGACAGGCAAATAGGGAAATATACTGTATGATTCTATTTACGTGACATATAGAAGAGAGTCAGTTCATAGACACAGAAGGAAGAATAGTGGTTGCTGGGGCCAAGGGCAAGGCAATACTGTATAGTAATGACTAAAGAATTAAAAGCCTCAGGGTTTTTTTTTTTTTAAGATTTCACTTTATTTTTAACTGCATGTATATGTATGGTGGTAGTATGAGCATAGGTACCTGCAGAGTCCAGGAGAGTATCAAATTTCCCAGAGCTGGAGGCAGTTGTGAGTTCCCCGGGTGGGTGCTGGGAACCAAACTCTGGTGCACTGTAAAAAAAAAAATTCTGTAAAGAGCTTCTTCAGTTTTGTATGTAAACTGTTGTGGAGGTAGATAGCAGTTATAGTTACACATTGTAAATGTGTATAAAAGTATCATCACTGTAAATGTAAAGATGGCAAAAATTGTCAATTTAATTGAGTTTATTTTACCACAATAAGATTTGCAGAAAATCTAGCATTGTCCTTCTAGCCGTAGGTCAGCGCTACCTAACCTTGTCTATCTAGCATGGGTGCCCTGCAATGGAATGAACCGATGCCTGGATGGACCCCATATGTGGAAGACTTGGAATTTTTATTAGATGTATTAGTCGTTGCTGTGATAAAATAACCTGAGGTGAGTCAGCTTTCTGGAGGAAATGCTCATGCTGGCTTACAGTAGCAGAGGCTTCACCCTATGGATGCTTGGCCCCATCACCTTGGGACTAAATATTGTGGAAGAGAGAGCATGATACAAAAGCTGATCACCTTTTGATGGGAAGAGATGTGGCCAGTATCCCAACACACCATTGAGCTACTTCTCCCAGCCTGCCCCTACTGACTGACTAAGGTTTCCATCACCTCCCGGTAGCACCACTAGCCAGGGACCAAACCTTGACTCTGTAAACCATTGGGGGGGGGGATGCTTCAGATCCAGAATATGGCCTTACCCCACAGACGAGCAAGGGTTGAGAGTGTCTTTCTGTTTTCCGTAGTCTCATCTGTGGCCTCATTCCCATCTGTGCCCGGGACAGGTGTGCACAAGAAGTTGGTTCTTTCATATTAACTCAGTTTTGGCAAATGCTTATTCATATTCAAATGTCTTCGGGGTTGTTTGTCTCCTCTTTCTGGGACTCTTTCCCCTCCTCCTCCTGCCTTGATTTGGCTCAGAAATAAATTCAGGTGTTCCAAGGTGAAACATCACCTCTGTTTCCACTAGTCTTCTTCCAGTGCAGGGGTCTGGTAGTGAATGGCCGGAGACTCCCCTGATACTCTCTGGTCATTCTTCTGATGGCTGCCTCTAAATCATTCGTTATGGCCTTGAAAATCCCCTCACTCCACAATATCCTCATTGAAAGTCAGGTTTCTTCTGGCCCATGCAGTTTTGCAGAGATTGCAGGCATGGGAGGATGGGTAGGTATCATGGGTATTTTCAACAGCACAGCTATGCCTGGGCCACATCATCATAATCTACATCAGGGCCAGTGAACTGTAACCCACACACCAAGCCTTTTCGCCAAGGCTTTTCGTCACTTAATTCTGCAACTAAGGTGAAGTAGGAGCTGTCCCCACGGGCTTGCATATTCTTTGTACTAGAGCAGGAGAGTCACAGTTATGCTTAAGACTACACAATTCTTAAGGCCCAAACGTTTGCAACCCTGCCCTTTCTGATAGACTTTGCTGACAAGTGGCTTTGTGGTGGAGTGTAGGGCTGTGTGGGCGTGGTTCGTGTGGCTATATGAGACATCTTGTGCTGCGCTGGTCACTCTGCAGCCATGGCTACCTGAGCACTGCCATCCCATAGTAGCTTAAGGATACACTGTAAGGAAGCTGCCTCTTGGATTTTAGCTTTCTCTTGAACCATTTGGGTTCTTTCTTCAAAATTTCTCTCCTTTTTCCAGGTAGAAATTCTTGCTGTACCTTTGCTGTCTTGTAGCCTGTAGCATATTTGATGCTCAGACCCCCCCCCCCACACACACACACACACTGCTTGCTTTAAGTTGTTTGCAGATTCGGAAGCATGCCTTTTGTCTGTCAAAAGTCTAAATTAGGACTCCTCCCACCCTCCAGTCTCCACCCTAATGGTTCAATAGCTTCCCCAAATAATGCCACTGGCTGGAGAGCAACGTTCAAAACACGAGCCTGTTGGTGACATTTTAAACTCAAACCATAGCAAGCTAAAAGGCATGGGTAGGTATGACATCATCCAGATGTGTCCAAGCTGCTATGAAATTTCCAGGTGGCTCAGGTTATACTAAAGGTCTCACCTTTCCTTCAGTTGACATTCAGATGCTCATTTGGTAATAGCCTCTTTTGCTCACCTCTACAGCAGCCGGTCCCACAACATATGTCTCTCTTTGAAATTCATCTCTCTTTAGACTCCTAATTTCCATTCTTGCTTCCCAGAGGCAGAGCCAGCAGGCGTCTCCACATGGTTTCTTGATTCTCCAGCTGGGGTGTATAATGGATACTGGGAGGCCACTTCCATTTGGATTGCTTCTTTACCTTCTGTTGAGTTCCAGGCAGTCACCATGAGTGGGCAAGCAGGACATTTTCCCTGAGCATGTGGATACCAACACCCCCTCATCCCACCCCCTCACCCCCATACACACACTGGAACCTGCTTGCCAGAGAGAGCAGGGTTTCTCAGAAGACTGGATAGCTGCAGGTGGCACTGCCTATGCTGGGCTTGGCCCTAGAAGGCCAAACTTAAACATTGAACTCAACCTTCTGAGCCTCCTCCAGGAAACAGGTTGAACAAATCTCTTTTCCATCTCTGGCGTCATGAATATTCATAAGTAAAACAACTCTAAGCTGAAGATAATGATTCATGCAGGAAGCACCATTTTGAACATTATTATCTGGGAGTGACAAATGAATTTCTAATTTAACATGTGTATTGCACAAATAGATCACAAGAAGTTGAAAGGCAGAAGCATCTTTGAGAGTCATGACACTGCTGTGCAACATAGCATAAAACGACAGAGGACGGAGCACGCCTCCCACTGGTGGCTATGCATAGAAGTTTCCTTCAAAGCAGAAGAGAAATGAAAGGGGGTGACATTTCAAACAGTGCTTGAGTTCACAAAAGAAGCCAATTATAATGACCGGGATTAAAAGAACAATAGCAAAAACAAAGAGTCAGTCGGTAGCAAACGCGACACCATTGGATTGAGTTATTACTGTAGGATGAACAGAATCCTCCTTTTCTTCCCCTGCTGACAGCAGAAATGGAGTGGAGGCCAGTTGGGTTCACTGACTGTTCAATAAGAATCAGAGGGCAATCACCGCAAGGCAGGATTGAGGAGGGGGTGGTGGAATTGATTTGAGCTGCATCTCAAGTTCAGTTTCACGTGGAAATGTTAATTTATAGCGTAGTAATGTGATAGCTACACTGCTAGACTGTGAACCAAAATTGGCCACTTCCACCCATCAAATAAGACAATCAGAGTGGCTACTATCCAGGACCTGTAGCTTTTCTAAAACCAGGACTGACTCACTTCTACCATCACTGTTCCCACCCTAGTCCATTTTTCTTCCAAATGCTGGAATAAACTGACCTTTCATTTCCTCCACATAACAAGCCTGTGCTGGCTTGCTTTATCTCAACTTGACACAAGCTGAACTCATCTGAGAGGATGGAGAGAATTCCTCAATAAGACTGGACTGTAGGCAAGCCTGTAGAATATTTTCTTAGTTAGTGATGGGTATGGGAGAGCTCAGCTCATTGTAGGTGGTGCCAGCCCCAGCCTGGTGGTCTTATAAGAAAGCGGGCTAAACAAGCCAGTTAGCATCACCCCTCCATAGCCTCTGCATCTGTTCCTGGTACCAGGTTTCCGCCCAGTTTGAGCTACTGCCTTGGCTTCCCTAATGGACTGTGATTCAGGATATGTAAGCCAAATAAGCCCTTTCCTCTCCAAGTTGTTTTGATCATGGTGTTTCATCACAGCAATAGGAGCCCTAAGACAGCATTCATCCAACGCTCACAGAGGACACACTCTTACAGAACTTGAACACCTATACCTTGATGCTCTCCTCTCTCTTCCCTCCTGCCATTTTCCCTCTCCCTCCCTTCCCTGTTGGGGTAATGTTTCTTCACATTGTATGAAGGTAGATCTCTGGATTTTCAATTGTTAATCTGGTACTGGCAGAAAGCTAAGTGCTGGCAGGATTTTGGTATTGTCATTATTATGGCCCACCTCTATTTTGTGAATAGTCATTCTTCCTCACATGCCTAAAGGCAGTCTAGAAATGTATCAGAGGTTGTCTCACTACCGATTGGTTGTAATAAAGATCTGATGGTTAATAGCTGGTGCAGGAAGTAAGAGGGTGGAACTTCTGGGTAGAAGAGTGACACGGAGATGAAAACAGAAATGGGAGACTTGAGAGGGCACATGGAGGGAACAGACGTGGATTGCACCAGAGCAGAGAGTTATAGAGCTAGCCACGGGGTGGATCATAGGCTAGATAGTCAGGATAAGTTAGATGAGCTAGATGAGAGACTGCCTAAGCAAAAGGCCTAAGCTTTTATTAGAAGCCTCTGTGTCTTAGTTATATTGCTGGTAGGTCTGAGAAAGTCCCACTATACCTACCCCCTTCTTCCTGGTTCTTTCTCAACTTTATTTACTTCAGCTAACACAGATGTTCATTCATTCCTTATGACTGTTACTCTTCATTGTCAACTTGGATTTACAATCACTAAGACTGATGAAACATGCCTTTGGCCTCTCAGGTCATTTCAATTAATTCTCATTCAGTGGAGAGGGTTCATACTTAATGTGGGCAGCACCATTCCATATACCAGGAATGCAGGTGAAATAGAAGGGAGTAAAGGAGATTCTGCCATCTCAGCATCCTTTCCTCTGATTCCTGGTACCCATGAAATAAGCAGCTTTCTTCATCCACACATTGATACTACTGTGATGTTCTGGCCAAGTGTATGGGACTAAGCAACTATGAATAGATTCATTAAACCACAATCAAAGATAAATTATCTTCATCTAAGTTGTCTATGTCAGGCACTTTGGTCACAGCAAGAAAAAGCAAACTAACACACTTGTTATTTCCTCCAAGATAACCACCCCCCATCTTGAAGAAAAGCTCTTTAAGACACATGATGTTCCAAGGCCAGCTGAAAAATCTAATACTGATCCCTTTGACCTATTTGAGTCCTTTATTTGTTGTCTTTTCAAAGTCCTTTAGGGACTTTGACTAGTCTATGTGATCCAGGGAAAAAAGGGTTTGAATGTATTCGACTTTTCTGACGAGTCTCTATGAGAATCTATTCGGACCTTCCTCCGTGGGACTTCTTTGTCTCTCGTTGGATGGACTTTTCCTTGAGAAAGAGATTTCTCTTCTCTTCTCTTCTCTTCTCTTCTCTTCTCTTCTCTTCTCTTCTCTTCTCTTCTCTTCTCTTCTCTTCTCTTTTCTTTTTCTTGTTTTCTTTCTTTCTTGTTTTCTTTCTTTCTTGTTTTCTTTCTTTCTTTCTTTCTTTCTTTCTTTCTTTCTTTCTTTCTTTCTTTCTTTCTTTCTTTCTTCTTTTGGTTTTTCAAGACAGGGTTTCTCTGTATAGCCCTGGCTGTCCTGGAACTCACACTGTAGACTAGGCTGGATTTGAACTCAGAAATCCACCTGCCTCTGCCTCCCAAGTGCAGGGATTAAAGGTATATGCCACCACTGCCTGGCTGAAAAGGCACTGTTTAACCTGTTGATTTTCCTGCAGGTTGTGCAATGTGCTTCACATTTCCAGTTTTCATGAGCTGTCACTCATGTTGGGGTAGGACTTGGTGATGCAGCTGCTTTTGAGTAATTTCTGATTTTATAAGTTATCCTTCAACTATACTCCTGTAAGTAACTCCAGTAAATCTCGGTGGTTCACCAAGCTGGACTTTAGTAGTCTTCTTACTTCTGTCCTCAGTTTCCTACTTGGGGTGAGCAGGCATTTGTTTATGTCTTCCTACAAATAGTCATATAACAGACACCCTTTGACTTAGGCTGAGGGCTTGCCTTGCTAAGTCCCTACACACTGAAAATATCATAAATTAAATAAGCAACACACATAACTTGTCAAACATTCTTGCTTAGGAATGCACTGCATGGCGAGAAGTAAGTTGTTGACCTTATAATTGCTTGGCTGACAGGGAGCCAAGGCTGGATTCCACTCCTAAAGGATATTTCCACTGAATGTGTATCACTTTTACATTATCAAAAGCTGGAAACTTGTAAATAGAATCTTGTAAGCTGAGGACCATCTGCAATGTGCCTATGAATGTTTGCCTGTGAAAGTACAAGGTGCTATGACAACACATGTCCTTCCTTTATCTTATTATAGTTTTGCAGCTGATAATATGTTAATAAACCTTTTTATCAGTGTGGTTAAATGGCAGCCAGAAGCAGCAATAGAGAGGAAGGATTCGTTTTGGCTATGGTTTCAAAAGCTTTAATACACTGCTGCTTGGCCCAAAGCAGAAAATCATGGTAGGAATGTGTAGCAAAGATTTCCACCTCATGGAAGACAAAAATCAGAAAAAAGAGACGCGGCGGCCTTTCCATTCCCACTCTGTGTTGATGACTTGCCTACCTTTGTCAGGCTTCACCTTTCAGAGTTTCTGTATCATCTCAAGTTAGCATCACAGTGAGGAAGCAAGCCTTCAAACCCAGGGGAGAACATTGTATGTTCAAACCATAACAAACCACAGGCATGTGACTGTTTCTCTGAGGTTAATATATTATAGCCTAGTGCAGGCAGAAGAAATGATGGGAACCAGATTTATTGGGGGAGAATATCTTTTTAAAGATGCTTGGCCAAATCTCACCAAGTACAACTTTGATCAAGGATCTACCGTAGAATTAGACCACTGAGTTCCATAACCTCCCCCATGAAACAGTGTTGACTGGACCCAGAGAACGTGTGTGGGACTCACATCCTTGTTATCCCATGTTCTGGAACAACTGAAGTTAAAACCCCAAACTTACCCAGGTAAAAGGCCTTAGGCTGTCTGTCAAGAGTCTCTGCTCTGATTATCTAAAGAAGTTGCTGAGGTTGAAGGTGGGCTGGTTCTGTGACTAGCAAGAATGAGTCCCGTCAGTTCTACTAAAGCTGTAAACGAAGCTATGTTAGAAGCACAAACACAGTGATCCTTCCTAGGACAGTTATAGGGCTGTGAGCAGAAGAAAGGAGAGAAATATTGATGAGGCAAAACCAACAGATGTCCACTGGAGAAGGCTCCTGATTTCCATCTTCTCTGTGTTCTTAGTGCAACACACAGAGAGGAGAAGCATAATCAAAGCTAAGAAGTATGCTACCTTTCCATTACTGTGACAAAATATTTAAGAAAGACATTTAAAAGACTGAAACATTTATTTTGGCTGATGATTTTGAGATTTCTATCTGTGGCTGTCTGGATCTGTTTATTTTGAACCTGTGAGAGGCAGAATATCACTGCCATAGTCTGCTTTTCTGGATTAAACACTGACCACAAACAACTTGGGAAAGGAAAGGGTTCCTTTTGTCTGATAGGTTATCATCCACCATCAAGGGAAGATAAGGCATAGACTTTGAAGCAGAGATTACTGAGTAATACTATCTACTGGCTTGTCCTCTCTTGCTTGCTCTTGCTTTCTTTTTGGCCCAAGTCCACCTGCTAAGAGGTGGCACTGTCCACAGTAGGCTGGGCCTGCTCACATTAATCAGCAATTAATAAAATGCCTCCATAGATGTGCTCACAGGCTTACAGTATGATGGAGGCAATTTGTCAACTGAGTTTCTCTCTTCCCAGTTGACTTTGCAACAATTTGACAAAATACTGAGCAGCACAGTCATGGTACATGGTAAAGAAAACTGAGCACTTCATGGAAGTCATAAAGGAAAGAGAGAGTGAGAAGAGAGGGACTTGAAATAATAGGTACGTTTTAAGATTTTAAAACATTATTTTTAATTACTATGTTAATGTCTTGTGTTTGTGAGTGGATGTATACACATGAGTGTAGGCACCATGGAGGTCAGAAGAAGGCTGCTTAGAGCAGGTTGTTGTGAGCTGCCCAACATAGGTGCTGGGAATTGAACTTAAGTCTTGTGCAAGAGCACCAAATCCCCATCTACTGAACCTTCTCCCCAGCTCCTTGTTGTGCCTTCTGATGGCATGCCCCAGTACTAACCCAATTTCTCTAAATAGACCACTCCTCCTAATAGTCTATTCTGCTAATAACTCATCATTGATTAACCCATTGATAAAGTTGACAAATTTATGATCCCATCTTCTTTCAACACTACTACCAACTGTAGACCAACCCTTCAGTGCATGAACATTTTTGCAGAGAATGATGGGTTTCATATTTATACCATGAGAGAAGATGGGACATGTTTGCTTGGGAACAGAAATACAGAATTTGTAAAGAATCAGCGTGACTTAGTCTGATTCCCAAATCTATGATACATAGAGCTGTGGGCTTCCATTTGTTTTCCAGGTTCCTGGACTCAGGGGTACTCTTTGGGAACTTCCCTCAGGTCCAGGAGTTCATACTCTGCCCTGTCTTTACCAGATCATCCTGCTCTCTTCCACAGTTCTGCTTGTGATTTTTGGTGGGCATGCTGTACACTAATACAGCCTTGAGCCTGACATACAGCAACCACTTAACAACTACTGAACTACCAGGTATCTGAAAATGCTGAATGGCCACTGGGAAAAGACAATAGGCTAAAAACTATGGTTTGCAAAGGCTCAAATCCAGGAAGGGGGCAAATACAGAATTGATGACATCCTTCTTGATAGAGTGATGGTAGGCTGTCTTTTAAACATGATTATTTTTTATTTGTGTGTGTGTGTGTGTGTGTGTGTGTGTGTGTGTGTGTGTGTAGATGCCCATGGAAGCCAGATGAAGGTGTTGAATTCCCTGGAGCTGGAGTTACAGGTTGTTGTGCACCAACCAGCTCAGGTGCTGGAAAGGAAACTCAAGTCTTCAGCAGGAGCATCAGGTACTAAACACTAAGCCATCTCTTCAATCCAAGACTAAGTCATGCATGCAACATCAACTGACCATTTCTTAGCTGTGNTAGGGAAACTGGATAAACTCAGGAAATAAACAACAGAAAAGTTTCAGGAAATCCCTGAAACTGATCAGATACACTAGGTCCCTTTTTTCCCAAACTTACATAAGCTGAAAAGACTGCTCAGAGATACTCTTAGATAAGCCTGGAAGGAGGCACCCTGAAGAAACAGAGAGCAACCTACCTGAAAAGGAACTCTTTCTCTCTTCTCTTCTCTTCTCTTCTCTTCTCTTCTCTTCTCTTCTCTTCTCTTCTCTTCTCTTCTCTTTTCTTTTTCTTGTTTTCTTTCTTGTTTTCTTTCTTTCTTTCTTTCTTTCTTTCTTTCTTTCTTTCTTTCTTTCTTTCTTTCTTTCTTTCTTCTTTTGGTTTTTCAAGACAGGGTTTCTCTGTATAGCCCTGGCTGTCCTGGAACTCACACTGTAGACTAGGCTGGATTTTAACTCAGAAATCCACCTGCCTCTGCCTCCCAAGTGCAGGGATTAAAGGTATATGCCACCACTGCCTGGCTGAAAAGGCACTGTTTAACCTGTTGATTTTCCTGCAGGTTGTGCAATGTGCTTCACATTTCCAGTTTTCATGAGCTGTCACTCATGTTGGGGTAGGACTTGGTGATGCAGCTGCTTTTGAGTAATTTCTGATTTTATAAGTTATCCTTCAACTATACTCCTGTAAGTAACTCCAGTAAATCTCGGTGGTTCACCAAGCTGGACTTTAGTAGTCTTCTTACTTCTGTCCTCAGTTTCCTACTTGGGGTGAGCAGGCATTTGTTTATGTCTTCCTACAAATAGTCATATAACAGACACCCTTTGACTTAGGCTGAGGGCTTGCCTTGCTAAGTCCCTACACACTGAAAATATCATAAATTAAATAAGCAACACACATATTGTCAAACATTCTTGCTTAGGAATGCACTGCATGGCGAGAAGTAAGTTGTTGACCTTATAATTGCTTGGCTGACAGGGAGCCAAGGCTGGATTCCACTCCTAAAGGATATTTCCACTGAATGTGTATCACTTTTACATTATCAAAAGCTGGAAACTTGTAAATAGAATCTTGTAAGCTGAGGACCATCTGCAATGTGCCTATGAATGTTTGCCTGTGAAAGTACAAGGTGCTATGACAACACATGTCCTTCCTTTATCTTATTATAGTTTTGCAGCTGATAATATGTTAATAAACCTTTTTATCAGTGTGGTTAAATGGCAGCCAGAAGCAGCAATAGAGAGGAAGGATTCGTTTTGGCTATGGTTTCAAAAGCTTTAATACACTGCTGCTTGGCCCAAAGCAGAAAATCATGGTAGGAATGTGTAGCAAAGATTTCCACCTCATGGAAGACAAAAATCAGAAAAAAGAGACGCGACGGCCTTTCCATTCCCACTCTGTGTTGATGACTTGCCTACCTTTGTCAGGCTTCACCTTTCAGAGTTTCTGTATCATCTCAAGTTAGCATCACAGTGAGGAACCAAGCCTTCAAACCCAGGGGAGAACATTGTATGTTCAAACCATAACAAACCACAGGCATGTGACTGTTTCTCTGAGGTTAATATATTATAGCCTAGTGCAGGCAGAAGAAATGATGGGAACCAGATTTATTGGGGGAGAATATCTTTTTAAAGATGCTTGGCCAAATCTCACCAAGTACAACTTTGATCAAGGATCTACCGTAGAATTAGACCACTGAGTTCCATAACCTCCCCCATGAAACAGTGTTGACTGGACCCAGAGAACGTGTGTGGGACTCACATCCTTGTTATACCATGTTCTGGAACAACTGAAGTTAAAACCCCAAACTTACCCAGGTAAAAGGCCTTAGGCTGTCTGTCAAGAGTCTCTGCTCTGATTATCTAAAGAAGTTGCTGAGGTTGAAGGTGGGCTGGTTCTGTGACTAGCAAGAATGAGTCCCGTCAGTTCTACTAAAGCTGTAAACGAAGCTATGTTAGAAGCACAAACACAGTGATCCTTCCTAGGACAGTTATAGGGCTGTGAGCAGAAGAAAGGGGAGAAATATTGATGAGGCAAAACCAACAGATGTCCACTGGAGAAGGCTCCTGATTTCCATCTTCTCTGTGTTCTTAGTGCAACACACAGAGAGGAGAAGCATAATCAAAGCTAAGAAGTATGCTACCTTTCCATTACTGTGACAAAATATTTAAGAAAGACATTTAAAAGACTGAAACATTTATTTTGGCTGATGAT
Source organism: Mus minutoides (assembly GCA_902729485.2). NCBI lineage: Eukaryota > Metazoa > Chordata > Mammalia > Rodentia > Muridae > Mus > Mus minutoides. The sequence goes on along the minus strand of LR750154.1, from coordinate 840,807 downwards.
TTTGAGATTTCTATCTGTGGCTGTCTGGATCTGTTTATTTTGAACCTGTGAGAGGCAGAATATCACTGCCATAGTCTGCTTTTCTGGATTAAACACTGACCACAAACAACTTGGGAAAGGAAAGGGTTCCTTTTGTCTGATAGGTTATCATCCACCATCAAGGGAAGATAAGGCATAGACTTTGAAGCAGAGATTACTGAGTAATACTATCTACTGGCTTGTCCTCTCTTGCTTGCTCTTGCTTTCTTTTTGGCCCAAGTCCACCTGCTAAGAGGTGGCACTGTCCACAGTAGGCTGGGCCTGCTCACATTAATCAGCAATTAATAAAATGCCTCCATAGATGTGCTCACAGGCTTACAGTATGATGGAGGCAATTTGTCAACTGAGTTTCTCTCTTCCCAGGTGACTTTGCAACAATTTGACAAAATACTGAGCAGCACAGTCATGGTACATGGTAAAGAAAACTGAGCACTTCATGGAAGTCATAAAGGAAAGAGAGAGTGAGAAGAGAGGGACTTGAAATAATAGGTACGTTTTAAGATTTTAAAACATTATTTTTAATTACTATGTTAATGTCTTGTGTTTGTGAGTGGATGTATACACATGAGTGTAGGCACCATGGAGGTCAGAAGAAGGCTGCTTAGAGCAGGTTGTTGTGAGCTGCCCAACATAGGTGCTGGGAATTGAACTTAAGTCTTGTGCAAGAGCACCAAATCCCCATCTACTGAACCTTCTCCCCAGCTCCTTGTTGTGCCTTCTGAAGGCATGCCCCAGTACTAACCCAATTTCTCTAAATAGACCACTCCTCCTAATAGTCTATTCTGCTAATAACTCATCATTGATTAACCCATTGATAAAGTTGACAAATTTATGATCCCATCTTCTTTCAACACTACTACCAACTGTAGACCAACCCTTCAGTGCATGAACATTTTTGCAGAGAATGATGGTGTCTTAGTCAGGGTTTCTATTCCTGCACAAACATCATGACCAAGAAGCAAGTTGGGTAGGAAAGGGTTTATTTGGCTTACACTTCCATACTGCTGTTCATCACCAAAGGAAGTCAGGACTGGAACTCAAGCAGGAGCTGATGCAGAAGCCATGGAGGGATGTTCTTTACTGGCTTGCTTCCCCTGGCTTGCTCAGCCTGCTCTCTAGAACCCAAGACTGCCAGCCCAGAGATGGTCCCACCCACAAGGGGCCCTTGATCACTAATTGAGAAAATGCCTCACAGCTAGATCTCATGGAGGCATTTCCTCAACTGAAACTCCTTTTTCTGTGATAACTCCAGCTGTGTCAAGTTGACACAAACCTAGCCAGTACANTGTAGATGCCCATGGAAGCCAGATGAAGGTGTTGAATTCCCTGGAGCTGGAGTTACAGGTTGTTGTGCACCAACCAGCTCAGGTGCTGGAAAGGAAACTCAAGTCTTCAGCAGGAGCATCAGGTACTAAACACTAAGCCATCTCTTCAATCCAAGACTAAGTCATGCATGCAACATCAACTGACCATTTCTTAGCTGTGACAAAACTCTGAACAGGCTAAGAGTTTGTGATGGGCCACTGGTTAATAATCTTGCTCTGAGCATCCATCAAGGGGAGATATGCATGCATTAGCTCATTTGACTCTCATAATGGCCCCAAGAGGTGGATGCTATAATTACTGTGCTCATTTCACAGGCTGAAAGAGATTAAGGCACTTGGCCAAGGTCACAGGCCTCTAATAGGACCAGTCCAGGGTATAAATTCTGCTTGTCTAGTCCAAGGTTCCAGTCCACAAGCACTCTGCTATTTGCTTACTACAGGAGAGTGCACCAGTATTAATTCTGCAAAAACACCTTACGGATGAGAATTCTAGCAACAGAGCCAGAGCTGTGAAGCCCCTGAGATGGTCACAATGAAGATGATGGAGGGATGAGTGGAGAACTTTTGTAGACAATGAGTCTGTTGTCAAGGAGTGTGAAAGAGATGCTCCAGGAAACTAGAAGCCTCTTGAGATCTCTGAGCATCGTTGTTAAAGACAGAGATTGGATTTATTTTGGGGGAAAACTAGGAATATCATGTGTGTTCCAAGCTGACAGGTTTCTAAGCAATATGAATGTTAAACTTTTTGGAACTGCATTCTCACATGTTAGTTTGTGTGAGCACTACCCAGAGAGCTTTTCAGAGCACACACCCCTGCACAGGTACTTGCATTCAGCACATCTAGGGTGATGTTTGCCATTTGCATTTCAAACAAGCTCTGAGTTGGGGACCTCTGCTGTGCCTTGCTGGCTCATGCTTTGAGCGACAGTGTCCTAGGACAGGGGTTAAGGGGTATTTTCTTGGGCCAAGGGAAATGGCTGGCTTGGTGCTTAAAGCACTTGCCACACAAGAGCACCATCGTTTGGGTTTCCAGGATGCATGTAAATGCCAAGAGATTATGGTGACCTCTCTACAATTCCATCCTTGTAGGGTAGAGACATGATCTCCTAGCGAGCTGGTTGGGGATACTATCCAGGTTTGATTGTTAGATCCTGCCTCAATGAAGAAGGTGGAAGAGCAATTTAGGAATATTCCCATCATCAACACCAGGCCATTACATGTACACACACATGTGTCCACATTGTTCAAATATACTCACATATCACACACATGGAGAGAAGTAATGTTTTCTGTAAAGAACTCTAGAGTGACTATTCTAGGCTTTCATGACTGTGCCTTTACGGTGCAGAAGCCAAAGATGATTGATACAATGTAAATGAATGAATAGGTGTTACAATATACCAGGCAGTCCAGCCCTTCTACTTCAGTTGGACTTCTTAGTTGCCCCACGTAGACATCACTGCCTAGTCTGACAATGGAAGGGGATATTTCAGTGCTTTGTCATGGCAGACCACCATGATTATTTGTTCTTTAAGAAGGTCGCAGACCCGTTTCTGTCAAGTTGTTCCTGCTGGCCAACCTTCAGCTTTGACCTCAGTCAGTAGAAAGCACTGAGAATTGGGCTATGTCTCACTGACTACAGGTTGATGGCAGCACCTGAGAAGCACCTCTGAAGCTGGGTCATGTATATGTAAGTTGGCAGAGGTAAAGAATGGTAGCAGGGGAGCTCCATCTTTTCAGCAACGTGTCCACCACCAGATCTGCCCTATGTTGGGGGTGATGAGTCCATTAGGAAAGGCTCTAACCTTCCAGCTCAGGTGTGAAGTCTAGCATCAATGATTGGACTTCATTTTAGGGCTAAACTCAAGTTGCCAGGATCCAGGAAAACCCTTATCCTCAAGGAGCAGGGCTGAGTCCCAGGTTGCAGTGCCTAAGTACTCTGCCATTTCTTACCACAGGAGGATGTAGTGTTGACCCTGCAAAACCATCTTACAGTTCAGAGGTTAGTCAGCAGGCTGATAAAGCCATGAAGCACCCGAGATGCCCATGATAGAAGTGACAGAGAGAGAACAAGTCTTATTTATTTCTTAGAACATGACTCTAGTGGCCACCATAACACCCCAGTGAAGAGAGGTTCAACATTGGTTTCTTGGCCAAGAGCTGGGACCTGTTTCATGAGGGAACCAAAAGTTTTCTTTCCAGTGAGCATCCTTGGTTGGTCTTGATCTAATTACCCTCTGTCTGTCTGTCTGTCTGTCTGTCTGTCACACACACACACACACACACACACACACACACACACACACACACACAGAGATTCCTATTGAGCTGTATTGTTTGCACATACCCATAGACTCTGCAGAGGACCTGGCTTCCAGTCCATGTGTGAAGAAGCTATGCTATAGTTTGTAGAATGGACCCTGGGTATGGGACTGTGAAGTCAGGGGCCCTGTGCCTTTGGGGATTCTGGAAAAATGTGTATTCCTTGTGACCCTCAACTGGGGTAGATTACTCTGTGGCAAGCAGATTCCATTTCATTAATGGATAGAGCCTAATTCACATACTTCTGTCTCTGGGCAAAGGCTGATGGGAAAGGCTTTCAAGCTTCTGATATAATATGAGGATGTGTGTGTGTGTGTGTGTGTGTGTGTGTGTGTGTGTGTGTGTGTGTGTTCCCAACTAATGGGCTCCCAACTCAAGGAATAAAGACATGAAAATGAATTCTAAATGCTCACTAGTCCTCTGAAGAGAGTTTTGATATCAAGTCCAATACATCTAGAAATCAAATCCAATCTCTCTTCCTTTTCTCACCTTCAGCCATTGGATGCTGGAGCTCTGACCTGAGGCTCTCACACTTTGCCCGTGGAGCCGTTTGTCTGGCCCCCAATCTGATGGTTTACTTCTTACTCTTCCCCAGGCCTTCAGAAAGAGTTCAGTTTGTTATTTAAAAGGGACCTCATTTGTTAGCAATGAATGTTAACAAAATGTGTTTTCCCCTTTCCTAGAGAGGAGGAGCCTTTGGTGTCTCTAAAGCTCATGACAAGAAGCAAAAGTTTTAAAAACTATGAAGGTATGTGAGTAGAACAGTCCATTTAATACTCTGAGTACAGTCAGTGCATCCAGGAGTCCAAATTGAAAACAGACTGGTTGGACCTCAGTGAGGCAGCTTCCTAGTTTTTAGGCTTGTGGCAACATGGAATTTCCTTTCCTGGAAGTGTTGAGGCATTTGGTTGGGTCCACCAGGCTGGCAGAATAAGGATGGCATTGTTGGGTGTGGAGATAGAGAAACATATCCGACAGACTGCACATGCCCTGTTAGCTATGCTTGAATACTTCCAGTATGCCATATCAGCTTGTGGGGGAAGAAGTGTGAGGCCGAACATTCCAACACAAGCAAGTGTGTACGTGTCTGATGGAGGAGGTACCGTCTCTGAGTTTGTGAACATAGCTGTCTTTTATCCCTAATCTAGCCCAAACAACTTTAGCAATTGTTAGAGACACTGAAACTGCTAGAGGGAAGTTGGGGAGTACTGGAGTATTTTCTCTGACTCTTAGTTAAACATTGGCAACTTTTCTGAGCCTGTAAATATTATTGGGGTCCAGTCATTTCTCTTTGTAGTCTATGAAAATTAACTCAGTCCACAGGGGCTGCAATCACTGCCAAAACCCCCAAGTGTGGGTTCTTCCTCCACACTGACAAAAATAACAGTTAATTAGGCTGCAACACCCAAAGGAAAGTGAACTCACACCACCAATCATAGAGCGGCATGCAAAGTGTTGCCATGGTAACTGGCATTTACAGCTCTTCCATTTTAATGTATCAAGGGCTGAGGATAATTTCCCAGTGAGAATACAGGAGGGTGGGGTACCCCCTTCCTTCTTTCTGCCAGTCTGTAACCAGCACAGGACCTCCATTCTTGTGGCAACAGGTTTAAAGGAAAGAAGAGAAGCCTATGAAAGAATCAAACACCTGGAATGGAGCTCTTGGGATCTCACAGGCCTTGGAAGACTCAGAGAGGATAGCACACATTCTTAGACTCAGCACCGCAGCACTGTTGGCACATAGGAGCTATAAGCCATGGCTTTGCTTGCAGATGAACTTTCTGTTTTCATGGAAATCCTCCCTGCCTCTTTGGCTTTTACTGCACACTCTGTTCTCAGACCCTAGTAGTCATCATCTTATTCACTCTTCATGACTAAGTGGGAAATGATTGTTATTTTCCATTTATAAATGGAGGTTTCAGAGAGGTGAGATACCTTAACCATATAGTCTGGGGCAGAGCCTAGATTCTCCATGTCAGTTTCCACATCCCTTGTACTGTCTATCTTCTCTGTATATCAGCTCATACGCTATGTAAATAGGGGTAGATATACTTGCTACCATTACTGTCAGTTAGCTATGGCTGCATAACAAATGGCACAACATCCCAATGGCGTGTAAAGCACACCCTCAGACAGATTGGAGCTCTATTCTTATATGTTCATTCCCAGCATCAGGAAGGAACATCTAGCCAAAGGAAGCTGTTTCCCTGGTGATGGATGAGTCATCATAGAAGATATGCAATCACAAAAGTGCATTTCAAGTACTCCTGGGTCACATCTAATTTCCTATTGGACAAAGCAAGTCAAGTGGTCGAGTTCAAATTCAAGAAGCAGAGAAGCATACTCCAAATTTTGTTGCTGTGATTTCAAACTTTTATGGCAAGAATATGGAGACAAAGAGAGATGGAGAGCAGCATGGATATGCATGAGCAGGTATCTCTGTAGTAGGATATAGAATCCTTGGGTATATGCCCAAGAGAGGTGTAGCTCTGTTATGTGGTAGATTTATTTTCGGCTCCTTTGAGACTCCTCCACACTGATGTCCACTGTGACTGCACCAGTTGGCACTCCCACCTGCAATGAGTAAGTGTTCCCCTACATTCACATGAGCATTTATTTTTTAATTTTTAAAAAAATTTTATTTTATTTTTTGTATTTTAGCTATTTTGACTGTGGTCAGATGAAATCTCAAAGCAGTTTTAATTTGCATTTTCCTGATGGTTAAAGGGTTTCCTTTTTTCTTTTTTCTTAGATATTTTCTTTATTTACATTTCAAATGTTATCCCCTTTCCTAGTTTCCCTTCCAAAAATCCCCTATCCCCTCCTTCTTCCCCTGCTCCCCAACCCACCCACTCCTGCTTCCTGGGCCTGGCGTTTGAGAATGTTCTTTAGACATTTTCATTTTATCTTTTGAGAACTCTCTGTTTAGTTTCATGCCCCATTTTTTAACTGGGTCATTTACTTTCTTTTAGTTCTTTATGTAATTTTTAGTTCTTTGTATAATCTAGATACTAACCCCTTGTTAGATGTATAGCTGGTAAAGACGTTTCCTATTTTAATGTGCTCTCGACTGAACTGATGTAACCTGTGGCCCTAGAGAGAACCTCCTATGTCTATCTGTTAGAGAACATGTATTAAACCAACTCTTAATGACTTCCCATCATACCCATAGATAAATGCGGCTCTTAACCGTCACCAGTGATGCATCTATTTGAAGTAGATGGTGATTAACATAGAGACTCACAATTGCTAAAGGTGCAGAGAATAAGAATCTACAGAATGCTCAGACTTAAATGAAACATCTATATCACATTTCTTCCTTCAAAGGCTCAGGGATCATTGCAGAAGAGAGACAAGAACAGTGTAAGAGCCAGAGGCAGTAGATGATTATATGGAAATAATGTTTTCCTGGGCACAGCCCAGAAGTTGTATGAAATATGGACTCACAGCAGTTGAATGGTATGCTCAAGACCTGTGCAAGCTCAAGCCAGACAAAATTCCACTGATGACTTTGCACCGGGGCTACATCAGTGAAGCAAATACCTACCTTTGAAGAGTTCATTGGGTAATGTAACTCTCTGTGATAGACACTAGGAAGGCAGAGAGAAATTCAAATATACCTGAACCATTCTATATGTTTCTTATGGGATCCTGTCTCAGAAAGGAGCACGTATCACAGTTACCTGGGGAAGTTTGTTAAAACACAGGTGCTCAGATGACAAATCATAGACTTTAGTTCATTGGTCTTGGGTGGAGCCTAGGAATCTACCTCTGGGACCAGCTCTTGTGTGCATTTTTCTCAGACAATCTGGTCCTCACCCTTCATTTTCAGTCCTTGCTCATACTACATGGGACATAGGATAAAAAGATTATGGTGAGCAGATTCTGGCAGAACAGCCCCCTTTTTTTCCTCAGTGCTCAGGGAGGCTGAGGCATAAAGATCACAGGTTCAAGGCTAGCTTGTTGCATAAAGTGAATTCAAGGTCTGTAGAAACAACTTAGGAAGACAATCTCTCAAAATAAAAAGTAAAAAGAAAACCAAGGAGCTAGCTCAGATCTATAGTCTAGCATGTCCAAGAATCTTCTTTCAATTCCTAGTAGGTCTGTGACTTTCCTAACATCATTTTGGCTTACTGGACACTGAGCCTTAGTCATGTCTACAGTGAGTCTCTGCCCAGCTCTAGTTTGGTCAGAAACACATGGAACTTGATGCCATTAGTGATAAAGACACCATGACCCCTCCATGTCCCACTTGACAGATATAGACAGATGGGGACTTCTGTGCTCATTTCTGGTTGGGGGTTGGAGTCAGCTTTGGCTGATTGACTCCTCCATGATCAGATCACTGTATGAACCTTAGGACTGTCACCTCAGTCTCCATGAGGAAGGTGCTGAATTCTGGTTCTAGCAGTTGAAAACAGAGAGCAGAGTTACATTTCTCAGCAGTGACTGCAGCACTCCAAGTCATACAAACAGTCTCTATCTTTTTATTCTTTCTTACACTTCTGCTACGGGTTAGCTGCTCGTTGGCCTGAGAGCCTTGAGTTACTACTTAGCTTTCTGTTTCCTAGACTTCCAGATGAAGATCACAGAACCAGCAGTCTCTATAGTTGAGTATTTACAATGTGCCTGGCAGTGTTCAGTGCTTAAAAAACCTGCAGCAATAGCACAGAACACCTGCACTTGCCTCTACTTTATCTTGGTTATCAGCTGATAACAAAACTTAAACTCGAGTAGGAATTGCTTGAGACACCTCAAAATAGCACCTATGCTTATCATGTTTTCAAAATCACCGTGGCTTTTTTTATATTTCTTTTATAATTGCTACCATTTCTTGTTACTTAGTAAGTTAATGAGGATGCTCTATTAGCAGGAAAGTATGCAGGGAACCTTCTGGGATGACCACAGTTTCCATTTTTATATGGGTGCATGTGACAGATCTGTACTAGCATTTTCTTTCTTATTAAATTTTTTTACTGACTTTTTGTGAATTTCATATCATGCACCCCAATCCCACTCATCTCCCCACCCTCTCTATCTGTCCTCTGCCCTTACAACCTTCCCCACAAAACAACACAACAAAGCAGAAACCATCTCCCATGGAAGCTGCCTTGTGTCATGATGTGTCTGTCCCACAGTATACTCTTTTGCCCAAGCAGCTTTACCTGCAAATGTGCATTGCACCAAGTCATTGGTCTGGTTGGAGGCCTCTGGCTTCTGCTACACTATCCATACTGGATCCTCACTGGAACTCCTCTCAATCCTGATGTTGATCTGTGTCGTGGAGATCTTGTAGCTTCAGTTCCGCAGGACCAGCCCCTTCACCTGCTCCAGCAGTTCATAAATGAGATAGATGTTGGGGTGAGCCAACTCAAAGCTCTGGATCTGGGCTTGGGTGGTAGCTGAGTTACTGAGCCCACCAGCACTCCTATACTTACTCCATCAGGATCAGCTTTTCCATACCCAACTACCAGGGTCAGATCTCCAGCACTGCTCTGGCAAGGGGCAAGGCCATCTCTCTAGAGGTTATACAGTTGAAGCCTGCTTTTCTCCACCCATGCCACCAGGGCCAGCTTTACTGTGCTGCCCAAGCAAGGTGTGGGGCCTGCTTTTTCAAGGGCTGCAGCTGGCAAGGGAGCTGTGCAAGCATTTCGTTCTTGGTACCATGGTACAGAGAACCCATTAAGGGAAGAAAGACTTACCTTGTGGTTTCAGATCTTTCATCTCCCAGTCCTTGGCTCAGCTGATTCTGAGCCCACACTGACATAGTATATCAGGGGTTGGGAGTGAATGACAGGGGAGCTTCATCATCTTCGGGTAGACAAGAAAAGAGAGGGGTGAGAATAAGCGACTCAGGGGCCAGATAGAATCATGAAAACTATAGCTTCAATGTCCTAATTTCTTCATCCAGGTGCCACCTCCTAAAGTTTCCAGAATAGTGTCACTAAGATCAAACATCCATTGATGAGTGTGTGGGGCAGAATTCATATTCAAACTCCAGTAAGAACCACATCAATTTTCTCAAGTTGCTCAGCTCAGTTTAGAATGATGACTTCCAAAGTAAGTATATTTTACTTCAAAAATAGTGAAGCAGAGATGGAAAGTGTATGAGATTTTAATGGAGCTAGAGGGACCAAGTCATGATTGGTGCACGCATTTCATTCTGCTTTTCTGATGACTCTGGATGTGTTTGAAATTTTCCATAATGAAACACGTGTGGAAAGAACCTCATGCCTTAGCCACAGTTGAAAACATGATGACAATGAGGGTATTTGTGGCACAGGCATGTTATCCCAGCACCTGGGAAGCTAACGCAAGAGGATCAAGAGTTCAGGGCTACCAGCCTGGGCTATCTAATGAAACCTCATGTCAAAAAAAAATTATGGTGACTGTAGTTTGATATTGTTAGTTTCGTTTTCATTACTATGCATCCTTTTATTCATGCATCTAGATATACACTTTTAATAGATGGTGTCCACAGGCATAGCAAGATAGCTGACACTAAATATTTAAGATCCTCCCATTATTTACACTTCCTCTGGCATGAGATGCCAAGGCACCTTTGAATTATAGCCTGCATATCTGTAGAGAGGTTTACAGTTTCGAAAGACCCTCCTTCCCTGGTCACATTTCATCTGCACAGCGGTGAGGATCCGCTGATGACATCCTCAGGACTGAAGGCTGGCTTCTTAATAGCTCGCCTGTGGTAAACGAGACAATTACCAGAAATTGTGATAATTTCTGACTCTGTTCTTACTGAGCGGCGTGAACTCAGTGAGTGAGGGCTGGTGCGTTCACTGCAGTGCGATCAGAAAATGTGGTGGTACAGACTCCCTGTTTTTGAAACTGAAAGGCAATTTCTCTTTATATGTATGCTCTATTACCTGCACAAAATGCAAAAGAGTGAAAGCACTCATTTAGAAACAACTCAGGTATAAGGACAATCTTGAATTATCATGGTGGTTATTTAACTTGTTTTCTTGGAGTTTTTCATATAAACACATGTTGCCATAAGCTTTCTTTTTAGAACTGTCTTTGCTGTATCACAAAGGTTCTTGGAAGTCATTTATATCCTCAGCAGTTTTCAATTCCCTGTTGCCTTCATTAACCCTTTCATCCTTTAAGAGTGTGTCTGTCTGAGTCAGTAAGATGGCTCAACCGATGAGCCCAGTCTGACAATCTGAATTTTATCCTTGGGTCCCACAAGATAGAAAAAAGCCTGACTTTCTCCAGTTATGCCCTGCTCTCCACAGGCATGACAGGGGACATGTGCCCCACAATGAAATAAGTAATATAATAGAACATTTTAAAAAAGCATTTAAAAAGAGAGTTTCTTATCATATGTTCACAATCATCGAGTAAAAGCAGCAGATTATATGCCCACCAACAGATGGATGGGTAAAAAAAATGACCATATGTACGGTGGAATTATATCTACTTTAAGAATTAAGCTACATTGTTTTCAGGAAAATGGGTGGAACTGGAGATCATCATGTTAAGTAAAATAAGCCAGAGTCAGAAAGACAAACACTGTGCCTTTCCCCATGACCAAGAGTAGAAGTGGGGGTGTTTGGGGAGATGAAGGAGATCCACAGAAGAGACAACTGTGAGAGATACTAAAGGTATATATGAGTAAAGAATATACAATGAGTATAATATTAAAATGATAAACTGAAGCCAAATATTCTGTATGCTAGTTTTGAAAGTTTATAATAAATTATTGAGTGTGTACTTGACCAGTTATTATATTAAATTCTGGTAGTATAGTATCAAACAAGATTCTCTGAACAAAGGAAATGTTTTTATACACATACATGTGCACACACACGTGTGTGTCTGTGCGTGCATGCACGTGTATGCATGTTTACTTCAAAACTAATGGTGCTTGGTGAGGAAGGGAATAGGGATTCTGATGGAACAAGAGGGGCAGAGTCTTGGTGGATCTGGAGTTAGATCAATGGTTGTACAAATTTAATTAGACTCTTATGTTCATTCTGTGCATGTTTAAACTTTTCCATAACAGAACTTTCCGATCTTCACGTATTGATTTAACTTGTGCAAAGCTGGGTGTGGCACACACCTGTGCCTTTCAACTTTGATGCCATGGATTGATCTAAATTCTGCATATGAGAGAAAATGCAGACAACTGTATTAAATATTGAGGGGATGAGGAGATGAGTGGATGGCCAAGAATGTTTAGAAGGACAAACCCCAGTTCTAGAGGCTCTGAAGGCTTCGGAGTGGGTATCTGTGAGCTGCTGTGGGTATCTGTGACAGAGAAGGTGGGCTGTTGCGGAGTCAATAGGAAAACGGCAGATGAAAGGCCACCCTGTTGCAGGAAGGCCTTGGCACCATGAGATTTGTTTGTTTTCTCTAATACAATGTGAAAGTGCTAATGGGATTAGCCTTTTGTGATGAATGCTAATATGATATGAAAACAAATGCTAATATACAATGTGAAATTGCTAACAAAGGAGAAAATTGCCAATAAAATTCAATGGACCTCACTGATAACATGCTTCCCACACTTCCCTGATCTGTCCAGGGCTGTCGGGCAGCAGAGCAGAAAAAGGAAACTGATCTTGCAGGTTACTTAGTCATAGGCACTCATGGCTTCATACAAAATTACCTCTGTGTGGGAGTGCAGGCACACACGGGACATTTGGGAACACACAGACAGACAGACACACACACACACAGAGTGAGAAAGAGAGAGAGAGAGAGAGAGAGAGAGAGAGAGAGAGAGAGAGAGAGAGAGAGAGAGAGAAGTATTCAGATGTTGTGGTAAATCTCCCAAATATGCCTTTGCAATGAAAACACAACACAGTTAATATGAATACATGCTGTGTACCTAGATTGGGCAGATCTACCACTACACTACCATCTTCCTCAGCTTATGAGACCTGTTGGAACCTGTGGTTTCTCCAGGCCATGTGCTTCTGCTTTGCTTTTCTTCTTCTTCCTCCTCCTCCTCCTCTGTATCTATCTCCCTCTTCCATTTTCTCCTTCTTCTCTCCCCCACCTTCTCCTCCACCTTCCCTTTTATCTGCCCAATCATCAGCTCTCCTTTATTTTACAAATTAAGGTGAGAAGCAGGTTTACAGGAAATCACCTGAGTGCTGACTCATTCCTTGTTCACAACCCCTCACAGGAGAAGCAGAATTAACATCAAATATAATTAGCCCCAGGGCTATCCACAACTTTCGGGTGTCTCATGGGTCCAGGTAGGTTTCAGGCAAGCCAGGAAAAGCCTTTCTCCTTTTAGGCCTTGAAACCATCTAGAATTTGTTCTATCTTCCTGTGCCTGACGCTATAGCAGTGTGTAATTACTAAGGGAAATGCTTACCTTCTCTGCTACCTCTCATGAGAGGCAGACAGAGGGAAATGACCTACCTATGGGCACAGAAATGGGTAAGAATCCATTTTGTGGGTCTTCTTCTTCTTTCGATCTCCTCTCACTACATTTCTTCCTTCTCCTCCTCCTCCTCTTCTTCCTCTTCCTCCTCCTCCTCTTCCCCCTTGGCCATCTTAATCACATGAACCTCCTTTATCCCCGTGTCTTCTGCTTCCTTAAAATATAAGACACATATAAAATGGAAAAATACCACATTTTTCCTTATTTTCCATTTTCTCTTTCTCCAAATTTTTTAATCCTTATTATTCTTATTGTTCTAAGGGTCTTTTTTTTTTTTTCTCCAGCAAAAGCTAATAATTGCTTTGGAAATGGACTTTGATTCTATAGTCGCCTGGTTTGCAACACAAGTTAGAGTAAAAGCTCAGATAAGTTACTCAAAAATTTGTCATGGATGCTTAATTTTTCCAAGCCTTGTTATCTGCATCCACAAAATGGGAATAAATACTAATGTCAACTGTAATTGAAACTATTAGCTAAAGGACATATGCAGAGAGAAATACTGGAAATGGGTGATTTTTTCTTCTCCTTTGAAATATTCTTTAGTAGTACTTCATGGTATTTTTATTGTACTCAATCCTAGCAGGCTGGTTGCTTTCTTGTTATAACTAATATGTTCTGACAGTTACTTTAGTATTCCTAAGTGAAATTTATAGATTATGAATTCCCATACCCACATAATTGCATAAAACTTATGTAATGACCTCACAGCATTATAAGGGAGAAAGAAAAAAAAAGGCAATTTATATAAAATTACATGCATTCCAATATGTAAGTGCTTGTTTATGGATATAGAAGTCGTGATGAAGCAGCCAGAACTTGTCTCTGTGTCTAGACCCACCATGGCTGGAGGAAGGCTATAGAGGGTGCACTTAGGACGCCAGCACAGAGAACCTGAAGACTGGAGGATCTCTGGGCTAGCTAGCAGCCAGTCACGATGAATCACTGAGAGACCCTGTCTCAAATAAATAAATAAATAAATAAATAAATAAATAAATAAATAAATAGAATAAAATAAAATGTGGAGTAAACGAGAGAGATACAGGCACCAGTCGACAGTGCATAGCAGTGCATATGTGTCCAGAGAGATGAGCACATAGATGCACAAACATAACACGCATAAATCATAAGACAATAAATCAGAGAAAGGCAGCACTTCTTTGGGAGGGTCTGTGACAAACTGGAAAGCGCTGGGTTGCATGACTCCCTCTCTTTCAGACCAAATGCAAGTGGAATATTGGTGCTGAGTCCACATAAGAACATTGAAAGTGAGCCATCCATATATATATATATATATATATATATATATATATATATATATATCTTTAACCCACACAGCTTGGGCACATCTCAACTGTCATACTTTGTCAGAGTCATCAGACAATCTCTACACACATCCATACTACTGCTAAGAGAGGGTTCGTCTCAGACTAAATATTTAATTGCTTCTTGCTTCCTGAGACCACAGTGGATATTGTCTTCTCTTCCCCGAGGCCAACTTCCTTGTATTTTTGCTAATAAACTAATTACCTGCCAGATGGTCGGGGAGAACATCATCCCGGGAGAAATGATAGCACTGTCACTAATGGCCAAGCTGGTCAGGAATGGTTTGGATCAAAGCCAGCCTGTGGTGAGAAGGAAAGGCTTCCTGGCACACAGTCCCATCTAGGTGAGGCAGGTGTTCCAGTGCACTGGATCCTTATCTTCTTCAGTGGACTCAGGAAGGCGTTTCTGAGATTCACAATCAGTCTCCTTCAGAGCTGGGAAGATGTTAACAGAACTTGGGATTTCACTAGGGGGAAGAGTTTACTCAATTTAAGAGTTTGAATTTCTTAAAGAAAAGCTTTCTGCCCAGTCCTCTCCACAGGCTGGTTTTGTTTTTTGTTTTTTGTTTTTTTTATTTCTGAGAGATATTTATTTTTGAGGTTCTTTTATATCTTCAATATTTTGGCTTTAGTTCCTCTTCTTCAGTCTGAAAAGAAGATAAAGTTATTGGTATGTTCCCATCCAAAAAATCACCATACATATTCTATTGCCCTAAACAGTGGTTAGCATTAACCCTTCATTTCAAAGCAAAACTCCTGGACTGAAGAAAGTAGGGCTGGAAGCATCCTCATGGGCTCTGCTGTGCACCTGGATGTTGTATTCGCCTTTGCATGATCCCCACACAGCCTGATCACTTATGCACAAGTCATGTGTTATATCATCTCTGCTCTACATGCAAAGCCGACAACAATGGCCTCTGGACCTTTTGGTTGCTGTGTGAGTTGAAGTAAGATCCAAGTTTTTGCTGCCATGCCTGATGTTTCACATCTTTATAAACTGTCACTATTAGCCACTAAGGGAGGCAGGCACCTTTCATTGCC
The DNA here is from genome assembly GCA_902729485.2 of Mus minutoides. Classification (NCBI taxonomy): domain Eukaryota; kingdom Metazoa; phylum Chordata; class Mammalia; order Rodentia; family Muridae; genus Mus; species Mus minutoides. The sequence goes on along the minus strand of LR750154.1, from coordinate 825,343 downwards.
AACTTCTTTATTTAGGAGAAAGCCAACACCCTCTAAAAACACTCTTAACACACCGTCAAATTTGTTCTTTCTTGTGGTTTCAGCCGAAACTGTTTGGAGAAACTGGTGGAATCAGCTGATGTCAGTGGGTCGTTCTTTTAGGCAAACTACAGCAAACTTGGCCATGGTAAACTTGGCTCCTTCAGAGGAATTGTGCATGCCCAGAAGTCTTCAGGTAAGCCATCCTCCCCCTTTGAATGATCTTGAGTTGAGCACACTGGAAATATGTCAGCCATCTTTATTTTATAATGCTTAGTCTAGGACCTCAACTGAACATACTCAAAAATGCACGTCTTAAATCCAGCATGCTTAGATAGATGCCTCTCCCTGCTAAATCCTGGTATGGTCTTTCTTCAGGCACAGCTCTTCTTTGCATATTAGCCAGTGCTCTCCTTATGCAATGCAAGCAATGCGTCTTTTTCAGATCCTGTGTTTGTTGGTTCTGCTCATTGGTTTTCTGTTTACTGGGAGAAGAGCCTTTGGGATTCAGTTACATGGCTACTGGCTCCCTTTCAGGGTCTTATGGGAATCTTGACTTCACTTGATCAAGCATTGCATCTTGAAACCTGCTCTAGGGAAAGCTAGATTTGTTTTTAATTTTAACATGAGAATTACCAGGTTTCCTTGTGGTGTTTGGCCCTCCCCTGCCTGCTCTTTCCTTCATCTCCCTGTCCTCCAGCCTGACTGAACTTCCCAGTATTTCCATTTACTTTCACATCACATGAATTCCTTGACCCTCCACAGGCCTCTCCCTTAAGAGTTTATTACCAGCAAGAATCCCCATATTCCTGTCTCTCTGTCTCTGTCTTTATGTCTCTAGCTCTGTCTCTCTGTCTCTGTCTCTCACACATACACACACACACACACACACACACACATGAGACTAAGATGCACATAAGTGAGAGCCATGTGGTACGTGGCTTTTGGAGCCTAGGTTACCTCACTATATATTAATTTCCTTTTCTTTCCCTCATGTTCTTCATTGATCACTTGCTGCTAAGTACAAAGAGCTAACCTCAAAAACCTAGCTGAGTCCACCCATTTTCTTTCATTTTGAGGACCACCACAATTTTATCCTCCTCCTTCTGTGACCTTGGCTATGACAATACCATTTTAGTAATCTATTCTGACTCCTGAACTTTTGAAATCCATTATCTGCACAGCAGCCAGAGTCATTTAAAAGCTGGACTCATGGCCCCTCTATGCTAAAAGTTTCCAGTCACCCCTGATAGCCTTAGAATTAGACTTGTGCTCTCTACCTACACGTCTATGACCCCAGATGATCAGACCTCATCCACGTAAACAGACTCTCCTTAAACTGTCCTTTCTGATTGTCCTACTCTTGCCACCCTGTCCTCCCAACAATACAAACTCCTCTCCCAACGTTCAGGTTTGGTACCTGTGTTCTCTCAGCCCCGAATGCCTGTCATTTGCATTCTTCTTTGATGACTTCCTGTCTCTGTCTCCCTAACTCTGTGTGTGTGTGTAAGTATGTATGTATGTATGTATGTATGTATGTATGTATGTATGTATGAATGTATGAATGTATATATGTATCTCTGTCTCTCTCTGTGTCTCTCTCTCTCTGTAGGCATGGACATGCCACAGGATGTGTATGGAGGTCAGAAGACAGCCTCAGGGTCTGTCCTCATCTGCCACCATGTTTGAGGTTGGTCTCTATTGTTTTTCCACTGTGCCTACCAGGCTAGCTAGCTTGTGAACTTCCAGGGGTTTTTCTTGCTCTGTCTCCCATCTCTCTGTAAGTGCTACATGCCCAGATTTGACCCGAATTCTGAGTGTTTAAACCTGTTTCTTCACACTCTTGGGGCAAAGATTTTTAACCCCTGGGTCAACTTCTTGACTGATTTTCATATTTGACCCTTTCAGAATTACTTCCGCCTACTTCATCTAATCTGTCAGATCGTTCTATTATATTTATAAGGTGGTGACATAATTCACTGGTGACATAATTTACTGATCAATTTGAAACAATTACGAAGTGAAAGGGGGATTCTGTAACATGGGAGCCAAGCAATAAGCTGAAAGCAGGGTAGTCCTGGCATGGGTACCTCTTGTGATTCTCAGCCTCCCAATTGTATTGTTATCTTCATAGGCTTTGTCATTAACTGATACTTACATGTTTATGATCTCTTGGCTTAGTGAAAAACGTCTGGGGAATGGGGCTGTTGACGCTCCGGTTCAGCATGGCATCCTTGAGTAACATTCAGCCCACGGTGCACACTCAATCAACTACATGTGAAATAAAACCTCAATGGAAGTCACTGAGCAACTCCATGGCTTATGGAAGCGTGGGTTAGCTATCCTGCTACACACCCTTTGTCATAATGAACAGAAAATCGCAAATCCTTCTCTTCTGAGATGATCAGGAATCATGTTCTTTTCCAAATCAGGAGGTGTTGACCAAAGCGGGCTTAAAAGTACACAGGGCTTCCTGTCGGTTACTTAGCTCATCTCAGTCACCCTCTATCCTCCCCTTGTTTGAATTATGTGTGATGGGCACAAACCAGAACATATTCCATGAATCAAAGGTGCTCACCCAAGCTGCTTAGAGGAGGTCATGTTTTCACACCATTTGAGGCCATACAATAAGTCCTCTCCTTGCTGACTGATTGGAAATTACAGTAAGGAACACTGGAAAAAACCCAACAGGATCATTGAATTAATTAGCAAGGGTGGTGACTGTGTAAAATCTGCTTATTGTGTGGAGTAGGGATTGCATTGCATGCTAATGAACACTGAAGTCCCCTTGGAAGTAGGAAGTGGAACTGAGTGAAGAGCCCTCTTCAGCCATTTGGGTTCTTCTCAACAGCCCATCCCCCACCAGACTGGCTTTCCCAGGGGCCCCAAACAGAAAATCCCCTTATCACAGGCAGCACAGACTGCAGGCAGGGCTTGCACTTGTATGATTTGAATTTCCATAAGGGAAGGGCTTGGTATTATGTAACTGCCTGTGGGTTTTGAGGGCTTCTAATGGGGCTTCCTTTTGTACCGTTTCTTAGCAACGAATTGAAGTTCCTAAGCTGAAACAAAGAGACCCAAAGCCCATCACTCCTTGCACACATTCCTGAGTCTAGCCTGTCTCCGAGGGAGCTAGCCTGGGGAATTTGCTCCTTTTCTTCCTTGCTAAAGCTTGACAATCCTTATTCCATCACTGTTTCCTCTGGAAAGGAAATGGAGTTGGGAAGTGGGGAGACATGTTAAGGCTAGCTCTCTGCAGAAGGTCAAAGGAAGATGATAGAGTTTTCAAAACAATTGACCCGTGTATATTCATTTTAATCTGAGGGGACTCTGTGTGAAAGGTCAGTGCTGGTAGGACTCCTTCCTCTTTCATTTATTGTGTGTCCATGGACAGATTGTCCTACACTTCCTTTTGTGATTCAAGATTCAAGAGCAAAGATCATGTGTTCCTCATTAGCTTGCTTCAAGCATAAAGNTGTGTGTGTGTGTGTGTGTGTGTGTGTGTGTGTGTGTGTGTGTGTGGTCTTTGAGTGTGCGTGTCTGAGGGAGAAAGAACTGCCCTGTGATTGTATGCTACAGATCAGCACCCAGTACTACCAGCTTCTACTGACTAGTGTCCTGAAGCACTCTCATCCTGTAATAACCAAACACTTTACTAGACATTGTCAAATGCCCTTTGAAGAACAAAATTGTCTCCAGCTAGTAATCTCCACTCTATCAGAATCCCCTCCTTAGAGAAATGAATGCACCCCATTTCTTGAGAAATGGAACAGGATTGGGCTTTCCCTGAGCAGATTTTTTTCAGACATGTGTGTCTCCTAGAGAGATACAGTTTTGTGTTAGAAAGCAGAAAGAGACTTGGGAAATTCTCAAAATTAGAAATAAAAATCTCACCTTCAGGAACTCTTTTTTTTTTTTATCACATCTGAGAACTGTAGCTCATTCAACAAACATCTCAAGGCTTCCTGGAGTCTCAGTCATGACAGAGAACCACCATTCACATGGGATGCAGGGCAAGGCTGGGTGGTTTGGATTCTGCTCTGCCTCTGTTAATGGTGTCATAGCTACAAAGTGTAACCCATAATCCTTTAGGGGGAATAATATCAGTGAATACTTCCCTCTGAAAGTGTCTTTGAAATGAGCAGTTCAAAGCAGCTATCTGAGTCTAAGGCACTGGTCAAGGACATTGCCTTTCAAGGTCTTTTGAATACCAGCAAAATAGCTCAGCTGGCTTCCTCCTCACTGCCCTGCATGCATGTAGATACTGGCGCCAAATACAGGTGGTCTGAGACCCTGTAATGTTTTCAGTGGTGTTGGAGATTGGTGCTAATGCTTTGAATCTGTTTGTCCAAAAGCTGAAGGTCCTTGTCCCTAGTTGGCTTTTGATCTATCAATAAAAATGCCAGTGGCCAGTGGTTGGGCACAGGGTGGGACACTTAGAGTTTCATGGGTAGGATGCAGAGAGAATTGCCAGGACTGGGAGAAGAAGAATGGGACTCAGTAGCAGCAGGAGATGAAGCCACTCAATCATGTGAGACTTCCAGTAAGTGGTCACTGGCTAATTCCCCAACTGGGCCCAGGGGAAGGTTTAGGAGTGCCCAGCCTTTGAATTAGCCAAGGCATTTTAAAACTAACTGGTGTGTGTGTGTGTGTGTGTGTGTGTGTGTGTTTTCCATTCATGGATTCGAGATAGCTCCTGGGTTGGTGTGCAAGTGCAACTCACTGGGAGCACGAAGTGGTACAACCGAAAAACTACCTGCAGCACAGTGACTCTTGGATCTTATCTTTTCTTTCCATTCTTACTGTTTCTCTTCTTTCCCTCTTTCTCGTCCTGCTTAAGCTACTATCCAACCCTACCTGAACTATCACAGTTGCTTAGTTACCAACCGACTCCAGTTCTTGCTTTCTTCCAGCTAGTCTCTGGAAATTAGAGATTAAAGCCTTCCCATTAAAGTTGAGTTTAAATGCAAACCCCTTGCCTATTCTGTAGGGTTGTGATTTCTCTCTTGGCTCCAATGTCAATACCTGCCAATCCCCCTTTATGCTCACCTAAACTTGCTCACTAGCTTTCTTTGTTGATGTGTACCTCAAAACACAATTCTGATAGTATCTCCCTGTGAGAGTCTTTGAGTTCTTATACACCTTTTCTGGTGGTCCACTCTTCTGGTGGGAAGAGAATCTTAGCTGAGGCTCCATAGTCAGCTTTCTATCTGCTACTGAGAAACCATTACCCATAACCTCCTTCTGTGGTCCACTTCCCGAGAGTCCTTTCTTTCCCTCCGTGTGCTAGGCAACCTCTATCATGGATGCTTTGCTTCCAGTCCTGTGCCTCCCTAGAAGCTCTCTTCTGGTTGCACTAACTGTAACTTTACCATAGGATCTAAGATTCAGCGTTCTTGGTTCACGGAGACATCTCCGTCAAGTACTCATCTCCTCATAGATGTTCTCACAACCTAGCATCCCTTCATTTGCTGTGTTCTAGCTGTAATTTTATGTTTATGTATGTTTTTACTTTATTCACAGCTGTCTTCTATGTGAGACTCTAAGTGCCACAAGGAATGAGGCACTGTCTGCTCTGTTACCATTTTGAACTCAGTATTTAGTGTCTGGTGCACGGCAGGTGCTCATTAAATATCGGTTGTTTTAGCAATAAAATTAGATAAACATTTATAATTCAAAAGCATCATGTTAAGCTAAATGAAATAGATGAGAAGTTCAGCTATCACATTTTCCCCTTCATATACAAGGACAGTGAAACAGATGACTAGAAAACAAACAAGGGATTCCCGCAGATTTGGAAGTAGATCGCAGGAACAGAAGAGACAGTATATGAAATAGGAGAAAGGAGGATAGGCCTCAACCGTTGAAACTTTATGGTGTATGTGAATATCTCAGCAGCATTCATCAAGTTATGCAGTTAACTGATTGAAGTCATGCTGATTGGATAATAATTATAATAAAACAAATTAAAACATTAGCATAGTTTATTTGCCTTTCAACATGAATATATATAGTAATGTACAATATCATTTAAATATAAAATGCTTACATTTTAGTACTACTTTCCTAATATATTTGAAAAAAATATTTTACCAATATTCATATATTTCAGTTGGTAATTAATCTCCTTAATTTCTTGAAATGTGAAATAAGTTGCTTGATTTTTCATGATATTAACTTTTTCGTAATTAGTTTAACGATATTAAAACAAAAGATGCTGTCTTACACTAATGTCTACTCTCTAGATTTGATCTCTTTGTGGTACATTTATCTGGTATCCCTACTCTTTCTGGCTTTTGTTAACACTTGAACTAAGGGTTGGCTTATGTTAAATGATAATAATATTATCTATGTAATAGATATTATCTATGTATTATCTATGTAATAGATAATAATATTATATATTTAGTTATATATTATTATTATATATTATATATTTAGTTAATTAAAAATATCAATTCTGAGTCTAAAGGACTAACAGTCCAGCTATATGTGTGTTACAAGTTCCTATGAACTCGAACTTATGCGGAGCCAGGCAGGCTAATTGGTACTGACAGAGGGCTAAGAATGAGACACTAGGAAACTCCTAACCTAGAAGGAATAGGACAGATAAAAAGCATATACTACTTCACTTGACCTTGTGCCTTCTGACTTGAACCATCATCCTATAATATCTTACCGAGTTGATGGACAATTTGAGGGGATCCACAGAGCCCCTATGTCTAAGACTACTTGTAGCCATGTTCTAGCTCAGATCTTAGCATGGTGTAAGTACTCAATAATGCTCCACTAACAAAGAGCTGCATACATTATAAGGTTAGTATAGATCCACCATAGCTGCATACATTATGGGGTTAGTATAGATCCACCATCTAAGCCAGAGTCCATCAGGAATTTAAAGCTAAAGCTTGGGATAGAGATGTGAACCTGTCCTCCTAAGGTCAGGTGATGGCAACAGCATTGTACTCAGACTTGGGTCTGACTTGAGGTTCCTGCAAGGATTCCTTTACTAACTCTGAACTTGGAAGTGAGCAGCAGTGTTTTGTGCCTTCACATCTCACCAGAGGGAAGAGTCCACATCTGCTCCAACCTTAAGTTGGTATGAGCACATGTGTATGTATGTGTGCATGCTTACGTGCACGAGCAAGAGTGTGTGTGTTGGGGTTATCTACAAGCACCCACTTCTCAAGCCTTTGATGATAATGCAGAAGTCTGTGCTCAAGGTGAAACTGAGCTGAGTTTGATTTCCAGCTCTCTCAGGGAGAGCTCTTCATCCTTCAGGAGGCTGGGATACAGGCAGGAATTTGTTCTGCTATGTGACCTTCTGGCTCTGCTTGTCCAATTTCATGAAAATTGAATTAACGAGTGTTAATTGGCATGGAGTCAGCTGGTATAAAGGGTTAGCTTTAAGAACAACAGGAGCCCACTCATGTTGGAGCCCAATGCTCTTGGGAATTGATTTTCCAACTGGAAGCCAATATCATAGGCCACTCATAAAAGTGGTTTCCAAGATAGTCGATGGAAGACAGGATGATCATGCCCACTGGTCTCCAAGTGCAGGGAGAACATTCCTGTTGAGGTATGGAGAGGATTTGACTAGGTGGATTGGTCAAATGTTCATCTAGCTTCTCATTTTTTTAGCTCATGCAGTTTTCTCTAAACAGGCTCTGTGCTCCAGGGAATCAGCACTGAACATAGCAAGCTAAGGACAGTCCTGAGGAAGGTCAACTTTAGCTGTGACTGGTAAGCAATGTTCAAATGAGACTAATATAATACTAAACAGTATTTTCTCCTGATTTAAACCTAGACTACCCAAGATACAATTTACTAAACACATGAAACTCAAGAAGAAGGAAGATCAAAATGTGGACACGTCACCCCTTCCTAGAATTGAGAACAAAGCACACATTGAAAGAGTTACAGAGATCATGTGTGAAGCTGAATCCAAAGGATGGACCCAATGACTGCGGCTGCCAGGGATCCATCCCACAATCAACCACAAAACATAGACACTATAGCATATGCCAGCAAGATAGTGCTGAAAGGGCCCGGATATAGCTGTCTCAGGGGAAACTATACCAATGCCTGGCAAACATGGAGGTGGAGGCTCACAGTCAGCTATTAGATGGAACACAGGGTTCCCAAGGAAGGAGCTAGAGAAAGTACCCAAGGAGCTGAAGGGGTCTTCAACCCTCTAGGTGGAAGAATAACCATGAACTAACTAGTACCCCCTGAGCTCATGTCTCTAGCTGCATATATAGAAGAGGATGGCCTAGTTGGCCATCATTGGGAAGAGAGGCCCCT
>LR750154.1:576032-816218 GCA_902729485.2 Mus minutoides | reverse complement strand
GCCTAGTTGGCCATCATTGGGAAGAGAGGCCCCTTGGTCATGCAGACTTTATATGCCCCAATACAGGGGAACGCCAGGGCCAAGAAGTGGGAGCGGGTGGGTAGGGGAGCAGGGCCGGGAGGGGGGAGGGTATAGGGAACTTTCTGGATAACACTTGAAATGTAAATGAAGAAAATATCTAATAAAAGTTGGAAAAAAATTTAAAAAATTTTTATTTACGTTTATTTTGTGTGCATTGGTGTTTGGCCTGTAAGTATGTCCATGTGAGCGAGTCAGGTCCCCTGGAACTTGAGTTACAGACACTTGTGAACTGCCATGTGGTTGCTGGGAATTGAACTTGGGTCCTTTGAAAAAAAGCAGCTAATGCTCTTAACTACTGAGCCATCTGTCCAGTCCCTTCATCTGATATTTCTTTATATAATCTACAAGCTATGAGGAAATTATGTTTTGGGGTTGCCTCATGATTCCTTTTGAAGACTGGCCTTGAACTTGCAATTCTCTTGCCTCTACCTCCCATGTGCTGGATTGCCTGAGCCGCCGTACCTAGCTTTAAAAAGTTTAAAACTTTAATATGTTTTTAACTCACACACTAGAAGCAAGTATATTAAGCTCTATTTATGGATAAATTTAGAAACTGCCACAGTGCCCCTTGTCCATAGTCCCAAGATATCCTGTGCATACTCTGAACTAATTCTCAGCATATTGAATCACAGTTGCCTCTCTCCCTCACCTTGAGTTCCTCAGAGATAAAGTACTTGATCTGTGTCACACTTCCTTTCACAACATAGTTTATTTGGTGTGCCAGTCATCTACTCTGGACAAACAAAATGGGATAGGTCTGTCTTTCAAACTGTAGTATACTTGTATGCAAACTGGCCTCATGAAAATGAGACTCTGACCCAAAAGGTCTTGGAGCTGATCTGTGGTCCATTGACCATGCTTTGAGGAAAGCATAGCTGAAGACCTGGTGTCATTCTCACTGAGCTTCACAACCTAGATGAGCACCTGGGTTCAGCCACTAAGTCATCCCAAAGCCATGAAATAGAATCAGCTGAGTGGTGGGCACCTGAGATGTGCCTAGCTCATGGTCCTTTGACCATCTTGTACTGATGAAGATGATCTTGGAGAGTGACAGTCTTTTTGGATAGCATTCCAGACAGACAAGCCTTTATGGGTGTTCTGGGTTGGAAGTAGGCACCTCATCACCACCCATCCCCACCCATCTTTCAGACTCTAGAAGGCAGTTTGCTCAGGTTTTCTCAGGTGGCTGCTATGTCATATAAACAAATGTTGCATATAAGAATAAGTTCTGGCAAGATCTATGATTTAGAACATTCTAGAAGCAACCAAGAAGGTGTTACCTACCTGGATTCCCTTCTGAACCACATGGACACTTCCTTGGCATTCTTGGTGCATTCCAAGATTCACATCTCCAAGGACGTTGACCCAGAACCTTCCAGATGTTTTCTATGAATTTTGTGGATCTTCTCTTCTGACCCTGGTTTTAACAACATGAAGACCTGGTTTAAACATGGAAGACCTGTGGCCTCAAGCTGACCAGCTCACATGGTGTGAGAAATGGCTGGCACACGCACCGATTACGATATTGATCTTCCATATCTGATGGTAGGCTGTACATTCAGTTTAGTGTGGTGGCTCTCAGCCTTGCCAGCACATTGGGCCCACTTGGAAGCTTCAAAATTGATTGACGGCTGGGTTTCATGCACTGTCTCTGCTGGAGATTACCTTGGGCATCAGGACTTGCATAGTCCTCTCAGATGACTTTAATGTTGTGGAGGCATCCTAAGAGGCAGCAGCAGCAGCAGAAGAGGTAACAAGGGGGTTGGGGTATGGAGGGAAGAAGACAAAAGAGAGGTATGAGAGAGGAAGATTTCTGGGATCTGGAGACTATGCAAACAGGTGGCTAGTGAGAGAGAGACCATTTGAAGCTTCTGAAAATGAACTTGTCCTGTCTGTGGCTATATCATGTTGAACATGCCCAGTCTCAGCTAGATATGGGCACATCTAGTGTTTAGTCCTACTTTGTCTAACAGTGTGATAGCTATGCATCTCCGCAATGGTCTTTTAATAAACAATAGAGTTGGAATGTCTGTTAGGAGTGCAGAGGAGAAAAGGCAGACAAACATATAAGGGAGTATTGTAAAATGAGCTGATTTAGGAGAAGGGGAACCCAGGCTAGGGTTTGGTAGCATTGAGGCATGTAGTGTCTCCAGGAAATCTAACTGTTAGTTAAGATAATGCCATTTTGCTATAAACAGAAACAAGAGACACCACATTATTTTTTTCTTTTTGTAAAAAAAGATTTACTTATTTATCTTTATGTTAGTACACTGTAGCTGTCTTCAGACACCCCAGAAGAGGGCATCAGATCTTGTTATAGATGGTTGTGAGCCACCATGTAGTTGCTGGGATTTGAACTCAGGACCTTTGGAAGAGCATTCAGTGCTCTTAACTGCTGAGCCATCTTTCCAGCCAGAGACACCACATTTCAAACAGAGAATAGATATAAAGACTGAATGGAATGCCCCTGAGAACTGATGGATCAGCAATCCAGCTCATTCACTCATTCATCAAACACAGGAACACAAATTTTACATGTCGTGCTGAGAACATAGACATCATCCCTACCTGGTAGGAACTTATTTGGAATATGAAGGCAAAGAGAAAAGACATTTATTGTACTCCTTCTGGATACAGCCAATAGGTTATGTAGGCCATGTCACACTTCCTCTTAAATGTCTCTGAAGAGCGGGATATGTGATTATGGTCACAAAGAAACTGACTGATAGGTACATGGGTCCAGAGGGCTCAAAGAACTTAACTCAAAGCTGACTCAGTTAACACCTAATAAACAAGCATCTAGACACGGAGTTAACTGGTCCTAAAACTCAATCAGGTACTCACTCTGGTGGGAGATACTCGAATATTGGCAGTGTTTCAGGCTTGCAGTGTTCCCTAAGCATTTGCTAGATTTTGCCTATTTCACACAGTCTGTCCTAAAGCCCATGGCCTTGTCTCCTTTCATGCTTTCTACAATGGGATAGACCAGGGCCTCTGGTTGCCTCCACTGTTGGAGGTATAGCTGTCAGGTCAGTAGGCCATGGGGTACTTGCTGAGGATTCTAAGAACTGGAGGGCCCATGGCATCCTGGGATGCTAAACTTCAGAACCATGGAGAGATGTATTATTTCTTGGGCCAAGCACACATCTCTGCTTTCTGCTGCAAGTTCCAATTGGCCTCTGTAATTTCCAAAGGAAGTTTCACTGGCTTTTAAAGGAGCCTCATGTCTAGGCTACAAGGATAAAAGGAAAGCTCCACACCTAATTAAGTGGGGAGTGTGGGACTCGTCAGCAGTCTCCAAGTGTATTTGTTGAAATGACTTGCCCAGACCTTTATCCTTAGGGACATGTGGAGAGCTGGGAAAGACCAACAGGGGCCCTCGAGGTGCAGAAACGAATCAGACTGGCAAGCTGAGAGAGCTGTGGGGTCTGGAGTTGGTGGCAGTGGATGGACATCTGTTGTTTTTGACATTCAATGCCATTTTGTCCCTAATGGGATCTACTTTTCTTCTGTTCCAACCCTGTTGTGGGAATGGGCCTGTCAATCATGAATTTCTATCCAATCCTCAGGCCACTGAGGTGGGCACCTGAGCTAGACTTAGGCAATCATAGTTCTCATTTGTCTGACCTCAAAGCAAGCTCCTGAGTCAAACTCATCTTTTTTTTTTTTCCCAACAAGAACAAGGGGTGTTGATATCTTTTATGAGGGAGTTTGATGAGCAGGAAGCAGCAACCTCTGGGATCTTCTTTTTATATCCTGTAGAGTCAGCAGTTTGTCTGAAAGGAGACAGGAGCTGGAGTTAGCGATCATGGAGAAAATGGTCTGTGAGGGCTGAAGCCCAGTCACCCTTCTCCAGGCTTCCTGTGGCTTCCTTGGCCTTGAACTCCAGAGCTTAATGCTATTTCCCACAGGCTCAAGCTTCAATAAATTATTTACTGATTAAACTTCTGTGCAGGTCCAGTGACGGCTCAGCGGGTAAAAGCACTGTCGTGTGTCGTAGTTTGTCTTCTGTTCCTGTGATGAGTACCATGATCAAAAGCAACTTGGGAAGGAATGGGTTTACTTTGGCTAGCAGGCCATAGCCCATCATGGAATGAAGTCAGAGCAGGAGATGGAGCAGAGACCATGGAGGAATTTTGCTTACTGGCTTGTTCCTTCTGACTTTCATAGCTAGCTCTCTTACACAACTTAGACCCATATGTCTAGAGATGGTACTGCCCACAGTGGCCTGGGCTCTCCTATACCAATTAACAAAATAAAGAAAATGCTGTCACCACATGCCCATATGCCCACATGCCAATTTGGTGGAGGCAATACCTCAATTGAGATTCACTCTTCTCAGGTGTGTCTAGTTGAGAAGCAAATTTACCAATGACACTATGAATGCCTGACTACTGAGTCTGTCCCTCCAACCAATGTAAAAAGGCCATTTGCATTCCCATTCCCATGAGTAAACTCTCTTCCATACTCTGAGGGACTCATCCTCATCCATGATTCTGTACGTAGATCCTCACTCCTGATCCTGGAACCATCCCTAGTTAGCTCATTGCTTGACCAAACTGAACTGGATAGAATCGCTCCATTGGTTTGTCATCACCTTCTCTATCTGAAATGACACAGACACACATATACACAGACATATAGACACAGACACATAGATACAGACAGACACAGACATATAGACACAGATACAGAAACCCAGACATACAGACACAGACACACAAAGACACACAGACACACACAGACACATAGACACAGAACAGACAAACAGACAAACAGAACCTCATAGACACAGACAGAAGCTGAACTGACACACAGACACACAGAGACACAGACACACACATCACAGAGAGACATAGACACACAAACACAGACCATACGCAGACACAGACACACAGGCGCATACAGACATAGACACACAGACACAACAGATATGTAGAGTCCTCAGAAAAGGTCACAAATCTCTACAGGAGCCATGGCTCCTCCCACTGGAAGTATGGGTGTGGTAAAGCACTGAGTTCACCAGGATGTTAATCTGTTAACACCTGTGAATGCCAAAGGGTTGGCTGCTGAGGCAGAACATTATGCTCCAATTCCAGTTGGGGCATTCTTCCAAGTCTCTGATATTTAAGTCTCTTCTATATGTTGGGGCTTTAATAGACATTCACTTTTATCTAAGAAATGGTTCCAGTAAATAACCCTCCACTTATGCTCATGCAAAAAACCCAGAAATGAGTTTAGCAGGCCACTAATGAGAGACATCAGTGTGAGAAGACAAATTGAGAGAGGAAAGAGGGCTATAGAGTGCAATGGGAGTGTTGGAAAGGACCCAACTGATTACGTCCATATGTGAACAAACAACACTGTCAAAGAAAAAAAAGGGAAGGAAAGAAAGAAAGGAAGAAAGTAAGGAAGGGAGGGAGGGAGAAAGAGAGAGAGAGAGAGAGAGAGAGAGAGAGAGAGAGAGAGAGAGAGAGAGAGAGAGGTTCTTTCAACTATTAGTGAGATAGATTTAAATAAAGTCCTGCTATTCTCTATGTCCCAGGAGGGATGGGGGTATTTACCACATTCCTGCATTTGAAGGAACCTCTGCTCAATAAATGAGGTATGAAAGAAATTCCAAGCAGCCTTCAATGCCTTGTTCCAAGAAACCTCATTATTAGAGGTGAAAATGAAGGTTTACTTTCTATTAACCCATGTTTTGACAAGTATCATCAATCAAATGATGAATGTCAACATAGTATTTTGGACAAATGACCTCATGTCTGTAGTATTAATTAAGAAAAATGGGCTCACTTGCTTGTTCATTCATGAAATTGTCACAAGGTGTCTATTTTATGGACCCCCTGTGCTTAAATACCAGAAACAGCCAACCAAACAACCAAGGCGCCCGTGACCCTTGCTCTTACAGAGATGTTGGAACTTGGTTCTTTCTTTGCTACTAGGCCTGCTTTTGAGAAGTTACCCTTGGATGAAGGAAGGGGAAGTTGGCATCAAGAGCAAGTGGAAAAGGCTGGGCAAATGCATCATGCTGTGTCCGTTCGTCTTTACCAGTATGCAGCTGCCCACCCTCTTTTCCAAGTCCAGCTCAGGGAGGCCGATGGTGGTGTAGCTCTCTGGGTTTACCCAGTGCCTGCCTAATGAGAAAACTGCCATCGGATTTTGTTCTTGCTGCTAACATTTGGATCTCATGCTATTCTTTGCCTATAAAGACTCCGAAGGCTGAGTCAGAGGGATCTCCACAACATATCCAGATAGGCATTCCCAGCCTTTAGCCATGGCATTCAGAAACTTCATATGAGCATTCTAAGAATGGATGGAATGGTCTCTGGGACTTGCTCTTGGTTCTGGACATGATTATGAATGGCTTCAGCCATGTATCCCTCTATAGCTTTGCCTATAGAATGAAGAAGCTATGACTTGGTTTTCTAGTTCTTGATGGATTTGAGGTAATATTAGCTGCTACAGCAAATTGCATTAAAATGTTTCAGGGGCTGATGGAAGCTAAGATGGATCTATCTGTGAAACTTGTTAATCAACCATCTGAGCTGAATCATTGAACTCTAAGATCCATGAGAGATCCTGCCTCAAAAAATGTGGAAAGCAATCAATGAACACACCCAATGTCAATTTCTGATCGATGCCTACCTGCATGTATACCCACGTGAACTCGTACATACACCCCCTACCCTACCCCCACGGGTTTCTTTTCCTGTCATTTCAAGAGAGGTGACTTAGGCCAGGTGAAATTTCATGTCCATCCAGGGTTCAGGCTCCCTCTGTGTTGTGGCTTTGCCCTCTTTAATATTGCTGTGATATCGCCTTAAAAAACACTAATTCAAAGCATCTGAATAGTGAATGGTAGAGCCACTGGGGCTCCTGGGAGGTTAGATGGGACAGGGTTACACCTATCATAAGCCCATTTCATTGATGTCAGCATCTCATTGATTGACAGTTGGCCATGTAGTCACAGGGAAGTGTAAGGCCATCTAGGGAATGTAGACCAGCTGTGTGCTGAAGTGGGCAAGATACTAGGCTTGCTCCATTGTTCATCTAGGACCTAGATTCTAGGCAGATATTAAAAACTTCTATTTTACAGGACAGCCTCTCACTCCTTTTCTCTGCAAAAAGGTGTTTAAAATTATATTGAAAATTATATTCTTTGCCCTAGCTAAAGGAAACTCTTCCAGAGGGTGCTATAATTATCCACTGGGGAGATAACAGTAGCCCTTAAGGGAGGTGTGCCCTCATGTCCCAACTCCTGTCTATGGCCTCAGGATCCTTCCCGTTGGTATCAACTTTCAAGACTACTCCAGCTGAGATGGCAGATTATACAGTACCTGTTGCTATGGCACAGGTTGCGGAAGAGAAGGGAAGGGTATGTGAAGGTGCCGAAATTGTTAAAAAGTAACCGTAAAATGAAATTTCATAGAGACATTTTTTTTTATTTTAAAATTCTGCATCTGAAAACACAGTATGGCAGAAAGCGTCTATGTACACCTGTGGTGTTTTTGGTATAATACAGTATTTAATAATTCACTGTTTTCTGAAACAAAAAAGTTGCTTTGTTGGACAGAAACAAATTCCCCTAGACAGAAATACAGCTAAGGCACAATTTTGTTGTTGTTTTCTGCTAAAATCAAAAGACAGGAAAGAGGCAGATATGGGCGGTAACACAGTTGTCTGTGAGAACTGGACTCTACCTGGATGGCAAGTATTCAGATGATTAGAACTTTGATTATTTGTCAATTTCAGATAGTTTAATATCTCTTAAAATACTTACTCCTTTAAATAAATAGCAAAATATCTACATCTTTCAGCGTGTGCCATGTGAACTCTCTCTTATTTTTTTTAAACTTTTATTTACAGATTCTCTCTTTTTTAAAATCAATACATTACAAAATATTTCTGTACAGTTTTATGCATATTATGATCTATAACAAAATAGTTATTTTTAAAAACTATATCACCACATGTCTTTGAAAACAAAGAAGGAGGAAGTAATAACTTATCTCCAGACCTCTAAAACAAACATCAAGACAAATGCTACAGATGACATGAGTCTCTCTTTTTTTCCTTTAAAAGTAAAGATTGATGGATAAACACAATTATGCTCAATATCAGCGAACTTCCTATGAAAACCCTGGGGTTGTCTTTGGCTTCCACCAGCACTGGAGTGATGGAAGGGGGTTCGAGGTGGAGTCTGAAGGACAGAGTGGACCATCCCTTCAAGAACATGACCTATCCACTGGGAATACTTAATACTGTCACTTTCCAGGCAAGAAAGATGAAGTGATACATTGAGAAACACTCCTGATTCATCCTTAAATGAAGTATCTAAAGTCACTGGGTCCCGAGGGAAGGGGAGACTGAAGCTGTAGTGAACATCTGCTGGTGGTGCCAACCACTGCCACGGCAACACAGAGAGTGCTTCAGAACTGCACGAGCAGCCGAGACTTCATTTTGCCCATAGGAAAAAATATGAGAACATTTTTTTTCTTAAAGATGACATTTAAGTCATTCCTAGTGCATCTGCAGACTACAGATTGGCAGTCCCTTTGCTCAGGAGGCCGCCACACACCCAGGCTTCAAGATGTTCTCTCTTCTGTGATGGTGGGGGAAATTAGAGGGGGAGGATGTCAGCTTTCCAAAAATAATTTTAAGGCCACATTTCAAAACGGAGAAACCTAAGGCTTTTTAGAGGGGTGGGGATGAAGGTGGGAGGTAGGAGAAAAATGCAGAAAGGAGAAGACAGCGCTGCTGGGATGGGGGAGGCGAGAGGGGGTGCCTACTTCCTGGTGATGTCTGCAGGCTGAAGCTGTGAGAATATTCCTAGCCAAGTGAGGGGAGGAGAGAGGCCACTTTCTCCCAGTGTGGGGCTTGGCAAGAACAGAACCAAAGACAACAGAAGGGACAGACACAGGTGGTGGGTGACAACCTCCTCTGTCTTAAGAGGTCCTTGTTCATAAGGTTAAAAAAATAACACACACATACACCACACACACACACACACACACACACACACACACACACACACACACAAACACACACACACTTGTAAGCAAAAAGAGAAGAAAGAGAGGGAGTCAGACTGAGGGAGAGGGAGGGAAGGAGGGAAGGAGTAGGCAAGGAGGGAGGGAGAGAGACAGAGAGAGAGTCAGAGAGAGACAGAGGGAAAGAGAGAGAGAGAGAAAGAGAGAGAGAGAGAGAGAGAGAGAGAGAGAGAGAGACAGAGACAGAGAGAGAGGGATTTGCATAGATTGTACATTCAGCTTCAGCATGGGTAACACCTTCATTCCGCCCCACCCCCAGGTAAACTTCTCAGCAGACATTGAGGTAGTGCCTGGGTTGACCCTTGGGCAAAGTAAGGTAACTGAGGCAGAAGCAAAGAAGACTACTTAAGCCAGCACAGCCCCTTGTGGTTTCTGAAGAACCTTCACAGCACAGTGGCAGCATGGTAACTCATGCGGACTCTGGAGTGGGACCTAATACTCCCCAGCCTCATCTTAAGGATGGCACCATTGTCATCTTGGCTTGGTTTGATGGAATGCCAGAAGGTAGAGACCTGGGCAGATCCAGACCTCAGACCCTAGAGCACACTCTTTCCTCGTCAGCACAGGCCAGGGAAGTGGATGAGCCAGCCCTCCTGCAGAAGACAGGTTTTCTCAGGAGGGAGCTACTAAGCAGAAACTGGAGTCTTACAGTTTAATGTGAGCTGTTCCTGTTGCACTCTTAACTCTGGCTTTCCCTGACTCCTTACCCCTAAATTCTTTCCCTCATTTCAAACCACCTTTCCAGAAAGAGGATTTTGCCTGAGCATAACTATGAAGTTACTTTTCTGCCTGCATCTTTAAAAAAATAAATAAAATTAAAATAAGAGTAGCCAATATTGAACAACTAGATTTCCTATTAAACAAAACAATAAAAACAATAAACAGACAAACAAACAAAAACAAACAGGAGCTGGATATATTTGGCTGAAAGATTCCACTGCGATGAGTTTTGCTTTCTTTCTTGCTGTGATAAGCTGGGAGCTGAGCTACAGCTGCCTTTATACCAGAGGAGTCATGTGCATGGCAGTAAGACCACACTCCCCACCACTCCCTTTTGTCTTTTGCCTGTGGTTTTACCCATCTATGCTTGTGTCCTGGACCTCGTTATGCTTTTACGGGCCCTGTGGTTTAGTTTCTCTGGTCTGGCAAGCCTTCTCTGCATGCTCAAACTAACAAGGTTGACACTGGTTTTAAGCCTATTCTCAGTGCTATCAGGGACTGCTGATCCAGACTCTCATGAACTAGGTTGTAAATGGTTTCTTCTTCATACTCTCTCTACACTTTGTGGCCATTGATTGTTCTTCTCTGTTATGGAGTGTCTTGGGAGAGAGGTTACAGTTTCAATCAACATCCTCTTATCTATCAGAAAACTAGACAACCAGAAGGGGTTATGCTCTGTAAATACCCAGGCTACATCCAAAATAGCAACAAACCCCTTAGGAGTGTTTGCACATGTACATGCGTGTGTGTGTGTGTGTGTGTGTGTGTGTGTGTGTGTGTGTGTGTGTGTATGAATGCCTGTGTGTGTGTGTTTGTGTGGCTGTGTTTATACCCTCTAAACTTAATCTCAGTTTAAAAAGTTAAACCAATAATGAGAAATGAAACCAGGAGGCCTGTGATCTCCACCAGAAAGGCCCTTTAACTCATGGTTAAAGCAAAGGGTCTTTGGGAGTTGCTCCCTTCCCTCTCGGAGACTTACAGCTTCCTGCACAGCCTGGGAAGTTGGCTTTGGGAGCCATAGCTACCAAACGGCATGGAGATGTGCCATCTGAAATACTTCTCCCCATATAGAATACCCTCCCAGACACTCGGGACCTGGTCAGTAGTTAAGCCCAGGCTTCTTGCTTCTGCAGGTTGCAGACTTTTAAGGTTCCCGGCGATGATGCTTCTGTGTTTTCAAAACTCCCGGGCAACCACCTCCCAAGGCTGTTGTTTCACCAATAGCCTCCAACAAATATATGGTTTTCAGGCAGGAAAACACCAAGAAATAAAGAGTTATGCCATTTTTCCATAGGAAAACATATTTTCTTAAATTATGCTGAACTTCTTTAAAATTCTCCATTTTTTTTTTGTTTTTTTGTTTTTGTTTGTTTGTTTTCACTAAAAGAAAAAATATTATCTGGGTCCAAAACCAGAGGAAACAAATATCCCCAAATTACTTGTGGTGAATAAAGAGGGAGAGGAGTGTCTTCAGAGTAACTAGGCTCTGCCATTTCCAAGTGCATTCCACTATGAAAAATGTCATTGGGTGTCACTGGGTCTAGACAGACCCTGTCTCGGAGTCTATGCATCCCAGGGACCTTCCAGGACAAAATACACAAACCTTTAAAACAAGAGGGGTCAAGGGGGAACTCAGAGAGGTTCCACAGTCCCAGTGAAGCTTTGACCAAGGCAAAGGCTCACGAGTATTGAGAGAATGGAGCACTGGGCTCACGGTCCCCATGGGTTTGTAAAAGCAATATAAATCCTGTGGGTTTTTAGAGGAAGCCACTGAAAGCCCCACCACCAGCACAGACCGTAGCTACCTCCTGAGCTCTCCTTTGGAGCTGACCCCCATCCCTCCTCCTAAAATCAATCATTCTTGGAAGGAGCCTGTCTTCCTCTGCTAGCAATAGCTTGTGCTCATGGTTAAACTGGGTGGAACTATAGTTCTATACTTGGCACGCTTCTCCAACCCCAAGCCGTGAGCCCATCACATCCTCGTCCATTGGTCAGCAGTCAGGGTAAAGAGAGAACTCAGGCATTGTAACACTTTTGAATTGAGAGGGACAGGTGAGACCAGCCTCCTGGGTAAGCAAAGAGGAGGTTCCAGCCATCCAAATGGGTCTACTTCCTGAGAGTGGGGGCACTAGTTGAAACTGTGCAGGATGTAGAGTGGACACTGAGAGACAGATAGAGAGAGAGGATGAGGGAGAAAGGCAGGCAGACCAGGGAAAGGGAGGGGTGGGGGAGCCTTTTGTGAATAAAGGCAATTTCAGTTAGTAAGATAACATAATTGACAAGCTGCAAAAACAGCACCTACTAATTAGTCATTGACTAAAACATATAAATAATAAATATCAAGGGTCCCTTCTCTATGCCCGCCATGTTAGATGGGGAAAGGGCTGTGCAGTTGACGCATTAAGGTAGACTTCGGTACCTTATCCATGCTGGGAGAGACACAAGAATGGATGAAACTTTTCCTAGAGAACTCTCATTTGGGAGACTCCAGGAGGAAGGGGGTGCTCTTCCTCAGTGCCCTTTGAATACACACGGCAAGAAGACCCTTGGGTTTCTGGTAACTCAAGCAATATGAATAACACTATTTTCTGAACCACCTTCCCACTGTTGAAACTCAACTTTTCTTTTCTGGGGTGTGGCCAGACTGAGCCTGTGGGCACCCTGGCAAGGAAGGATATGAAATTAAGGACCCCATCTGAAATGTTTGTTCCTGTGTGGGAGAAGTCTGATCCATGCAGTTTGGTCACAGCCAACAGCACCAAGTGCACAGGTCACAAAGGTTTGGGGCACCTGACCTCAGAATGTAAGGGGTGTTACTGTGCAGCCGTCCAAGTCAGAATCTCGGGTCCACATCATCCCCTTTGAGATTCAGAGGCCCGGTTCTGCACCGCTCCCACTTTCAAGTACCAAAGAGGCCACAGCAGCCGTCTCCTAGCCCAGGGGCCACGGAGGAGAATTGAAGCTCAGGCTCTGTATGCTTTACCCTGTTCCTGCTACCATTTGTGACAGCCTTGGAAGAGGCTGATCTGGACAGATGGCAAGTTGGCAGTCACATGTCTGGGGACCTTGGCTGCTTCACATCACACCTGAACCTCTGGTTTTCAGAGAAAACAGCTTATGGTGTGGCAACAGGAACCTTGGGATTCTCCCATGTCTCCGCCTCCCTGGCAAGGCCAGGAGCAGGGAGGGCTTCCAGCAGCTCGCTACCTTTAGCACGGGAGCAAGATTTCCCAGCCACAGAAACTAAGAGATAAATGGAAGGGCCGGGATGGTGATCCCACCCTTGGTCAGGGCAGTGCTTGTCAAACTGGCTTAAACAGAGCCCTTGGGTTCAGAAGAGGTACCTTTAGAGAGAGATGCCCTTGGCAAAGGACTACCTGGAGGGCTGAGTTTTGAGAAGGAACCTCATATAACCTCAGCTTCAACCAGAGCAGCCTGGACTTCCTCTTGGTCTTGCGCTCCCACCTCCGACTGTGCCGAGTAAACAAAGTTCTGCCACTCGAAATAAAAGTTTAAAACTCACTCGTAGGGGTGCAGGCCGTCAGAGGGGGGAGAACAGGAGCCTGCAGGACTGAGCGACAACCGGGTAAAGGGAGACCACTGTAGCCCTGGGACTGGGTCACCTAGCACAGAGACCAGCTTCACAAATACAGGCTGACTTCTCTCTGGCCTCCAAACCCTTTCTCTCCACTGTCCTACAGTCAGCTGAGGTCCTTATACAAAAGGAATCCCCCCCCTCCCTCATATAAGGTCAGAGGCCAGGGTTGAGGCTGCATCGGTCCCGTGAGGCCAGTGCTACCTGAGCCGGCCGTCAGGTTTGACTGCACCCAGCTCTGACTTGGGATCAGGGCTGAAGGAACTCCAGGCTGTTTGGCTGCAGGTCTGCATGACTGGGCAGGCAGTGGGGCCCGTGGCGCAGATGTCCATGGCAGTCCAAGTCCCACCCACCAGCGAGTCCAGCCAGGCTTCTAGTGCTGTGCCGGTGAAGGCTGCATTCTTCCGGGCCTGTTCGACCTGGGCAGGGTTGATGTGCAGGCTGAGGACGGGGTTCAGGCTCTGGAAACTCTGCTCCATGTAGGCACTGCGAGGCGGCCCATTGTGCAGCTTCAAAGCCTCCTCTGAAAGCCAAAGGGAACACCTTTAGACGAGTCGCCAACCAGGCACCTGCTTTCTGTGAACCAGAGCAGTGGTGCACACTGGGCATCAGTTCACTGAATTCACGTGACAGTCTCATGTGTGCAAGGCATGCCACACTTACTTACTGGCACACGCTAATGGATCATCTTCAGTGGTCCAGACATTTATTGATTCAACAAGACATTCTTTAAAGATATATATCTTATTCTTACTTATGTGTTTTCTCTATCTCAGTGTATATGTTTGTGTGTGTGCAATTGTGAATATGTGCATGTGTGTGAAGGTCTTCATCCACCATATGGGTGCTAGGGCAAATGCTTTTACCTACTGAGCCATCTCAATACCCTATACTTTATTATTATTATTGAGACAGGCCTTTTACTGAACCCGCAGCCCACCTCTCCAGTTAGGCTGTTGGTGGTAAGCTCTGATATCTGCACGCTCAGTGCCCAGCACTGGTGTAACAGGTGTGTGTCCACACCTGGCTTTTTATGTGGGTGCTCAGGTTGCACACTCAGTGCTTGATGACCAGTGTGTTACAGACTCTGGTACCTCCCCAGTCCCTCCACACTTAATTTTCAGCATCTACTTTCTACTAAACCTCTCTGATCTGAAGGGCAAGCAGCGATTTATTTCTTGGACACAGATACGCTAAACAAAGCGACAAAGCTTCTGTTCTAGGTGGTGGGATGAGCCAGAGAGTCTGAGAGGTGGCCCTGCAGTGGTGTCCAAAATACATCAGTTTCAGAGTGGAGAGAGATAGACAAAGAAAAGGAAAGAGACAATTGGGAAATGAAGGTTATTGCAAACAGGGATAAGGGCGATGAAGAGGTTAAACAGGGGGCTGAGCCCATCACAGGATAAGCCTTCAGCCTCTGATTTTTACCAAGTTTCATAGGAACCCAGTTATGCCTGCTTGCTGATGTATTCTCTGAGGCTGCTCTGACACTCTAGGGGATGTCTGTAGCGGAGACAGAGGCAACATTTTTTTCCCGAAAAGCTGAAAATATTTACTACTTATCATTTATGGGAAGTGTTTGCTCTGCTCTGGCGTGGAGAGCAGTCTGGGATGGGCAGGGGAGACTTTCCTGAGGAGGTGTCATTGGAATGAAGCGTTGATTGACAAGTATAAGGCAAGGGAGGAGAATTCCAGGTAGAGGGGACAGAAAATGTGAAACCTTGTTACCAAATCATACAAGTAGTGACGTTGGAGCCAGCACATGAATTCAAGGTCTCAGAGCCTGCAGAGCTGCTCAGTTCTGGGCAGCCAAGTGACTGCTGTGACCTTGAGAAGCTGTGGGTTCCTGCTTCCTGGCAGCCTGGTCCCAAGCATAGCACGTGAACTCAGCACTGCAAAGTAGTCCCAGGAAGCCTGCAATGGGCCAGAGTGGGCTGGGCCACCCTCCTAATGGCTCTGTCTGCTTGATGTCATCCTCCTGGATGGTAGCCTTCCTGCCTGTGGGAGCTAGTTGGGCTGACTGGTCTTAGGACCCAAGTCCTACATACATACATACACGGTGTATGACTTCTGACTTGTGCCCCAGTTTTCTCTGATGGCCCCTCTCATTTTACCAGTTAGCCCTCACCCCCATACTGTGCCTCCTGTGTAACACTGAGGGTAATGCATTGACTCCTAATGCTCTGTCTGAAGCTAAGTTCTCCACTATTATTGTTGGGTTTTATTAGTTCATGATCCACTAATTCAAAAAACAAAAACAAACAACAAACCAACCATCCAAACAAACCTATAGGGTTGGTTTTCCTCTTGCTCGTTTTATAGGTGAGGAAACAGATGCTATAGTCAGTTCAATCCCAAGTGGGCTAACTCCAAAGCCATGCTGTCTGCCATGATGCTCTATGCAGATTCAATAATAAGCTCACAGCTAAAGTGGAGTTGCTTTCTTTCCATCTTGGTACCAGCATTCTGAAACCTTGTTGTCCCCATATGGCAAATGTAGGCACTCAACCTGGCACCAGTTAGACCTACAGGAGGCTGGCTACAAGTTCACAGAGTTTGTAATCAAATCAAGGAACACACAAGAAGACTGTTGAGTTTCCCTGGGGCTAAAGGGAGGAACGTGGATATTGTAAGCATTTGGGGGTGAAGGAGTCAAGGTGTTTCCTATTTGGTCAAATTAAATTTCAACAAGTCAGGTTTTGACCATAGCCAGGATACTGGAAGACAGGGTTGGTAGCACCAACACTATGTACCAGGAGAAAAGGGCCTTCTGCCTTTGCTGCATGTCCTAAGAGCTCGATGAGTCTCTTTGTGCTTCTACTCTGCAGAGGGAGGAGCAGGTGATTGAGAGATGCCCAGGCTGACAAACAGCGGGGCAATTCAAAGCAAGAGGAACAGCTAACAGACATTGAAATATTGGGAGAAAAATACTGTGGCTGATACAGAAAAAAAAAAAAGCCATAGTACTTTATGAGAAAAGAGGTTAATGTGGAAAATGGCATCATGGCATCAGCTCGGATGCTTGCCTCCATAATTAAATTTTCCTCAATTCCACCTCATCAGATCTCTTAGATTACCAGGGACGCATCAATAGTAAATTACTCAAGATGAATCATTTCACAAATTGCATTACTCCCACCTCACTGTTCCTTGTCTCATTAACAAATACAATTACTGCCAACAGGGGACCTGCTTCCCTGGGGTATTTCTGACCCAAGGTCTTTCTGGAGATGTCGGGAGCAGCTCCCACCTCCTTGGAAATCACAGAAGAAAATATCGGAGAGTTCACAACCACCAGCAGGATCCTGCACTCCTTTCATGGGGGTGGGTGGATTTAGAGCATCCTTTGTGCTGTTCCACAGCTGCACCTGACACAGGGAGGATGTGTGGCTCGGATCCCTCTTCTTCACATTTGACTTTTAGGTCTTTAAGGATGCAAAAGGATGCCCATGAAAGGACACTTGAAGACACTAAGTAGGTGGGTTGTGTCTTGGCTAATTCTGGAGCAGAGGCCCAGACTTTAAGAAGACACCAAGTGTCTAGGTATTGGCTTGTTCAGCATAAAGGCTTAGCAGAAGCTGCCAGGATTCATGCCAAGACCCTATTTTCAGGATTGTAGGCACCCATCCCACATCTGTGTCTTCCTGAGCTGTGTTATCAGTATGGCACTTGGTATCTGCCAAGTGGGAAATGCTTCCCGCTTAGTAGGGCTGTCATGTGTATCTAGCCCCTGAGCTTGTGTTGTGTAACATGCACACGGACAGTCCAGATACTCTCTGTATCTCAGGGCAGTTCCTGGGGACAACTGTGTGTGCTGGTCGGGTCCACGTAGCTTTTCTTGTCATCATCTCTTAAGCAACATGCCACAGCTGTGTGTATGCATTCATATTGCATTAGGCATGATGAGCCATTTAGAGGTGATTTACAGTGAAAGGGAGAATGGCATAGGTTATATGCAAATACCCTGCTCTTAAGGGACTGATACATCTGTAGTTTTTATAATCAAGAAAGAATCTGGAACCAATTCTCTATAGGCACCAAGGGGTGGTTGTGTTAGGAAACTCAGAAATCCTGTTTCTATGCTTCTGTCCGGGAGTGGGAACATACAGTCTTATTTTCCAGAATCTTCCTTTTAGCACTTTCTGCATGCAACAAAGCCATCATCAAATAACAGAAGATACTGTGTCCAGTAAGGAACAGCCTGTGGTCTAAACGGTGGAATTTTTGTGGCTGGAAGCTTCCATGCACCGATTTAGAAGGCTACCAAGCCTGCTTGGTACAGAATGTACCACAGCATCCTAACTGTGGTTCTGTGCTTTTAGACACAGGCTTGTGCTTATGATTTAAAACACTGTCAAAGGTATTAGAAAGAAGTACTCAGGCATGCTGTCCTCAGTGGTAAGCCCTGAAGGGCAAGAATTTAGCCAAAAGAGATGTTATTGACAAATGAAAGTCTATGAAAAATAGAAACCCAAGTGTAAATCTGGAATAAAAACAAGTTAGCCATTAGGGTCTCTGTCTCTGTCTCTCTGGCCTCTGTGCTCACAGGAAGCAAAGGCCATCAGTCTCCTTCGTTCTCTTAGCTTCCTGCTCCCAGGTGTATCCCGAAATAGTTAAGATATTGTTGACTTTTCCTGGTTTTGAACCTTAAATGAAGTAATCCTAAGCATGGCTTATTCTGTGATCAGTTTTCCTCATCCAGCATGTTTTCCAGTTGCATGGCACTGATCTTCACTGCTGTCTCTGTTGCACAGGACTCAGGATGAGACTGTGCATACACAGGACTCAGGATGAGACTGTGCATACACAGGACTCAGGATGAGACTGTGCATACACAGGACTCAGGATGAGACTGTGCAAACTGACCACACACTGTGCTTCTGAGTGGGAAACTTGTAGCTTGTTTGTGGTCTTGTGTGCTATGAACAATTCTGCTACAATTCCTGCCTCTGTCTCTGCCCAGGCCTACTCCTGAATGTGGGATTTCTGTGGTAGGTATGTGTATGTGCACCACGAGGAGAAGGGGTCATCTGTCCCACAAACTCAGCCTATATACTCAGCTCTCAGGAGCCTTGGATAAATGTCCATGCATCTCTGACCTGCCCCGTGGCACTGACTGACTGTCACAGGCACACATTTATCTCCCATTCTGGAACCTCTTTTTGCTTGTAATTTTTATTATTGCCTCTCATTATTAATGAGGGTGAGGTTTTTTTGGTTGTTACTTTTGTTTTAAACTATACGTATGTGGGCATTTCATTTTTTTTCCTCTTTCTTTATTGTGTTCTCATTTTTTCTTCCTTATTTCTCTCGCTGTTATAGCTGCCAGTGGCAGTCATCATCTTCAGGGGATAAATGATTTTGATTTCTAAGACACACAATCTCTGTCCTGATTGTTGGAGTCTGCCTCTAAAGCCCCAAAGCAGATAGGTACTGTGTCCACAAGTGCCCATGGCCATGTTCCCTATAAGATGTTTTTTTAATAAAGACCAGAAATGCCCATAATCAACTGGGGCTCATAGTTTGCCAAACTCTTATTTATGGGATTTTTTTAAAGTATATTTTGGGGAGCAAACATCTTCCATCAGTGTGTGGTTTGTCCTTTTTACTTAGGGTATCACATATTCTATGAGCAGAATTCCATCAGTAATTATCATTTTCCAAACAGCCAAGAAGCCATGCTAAAACTCAGTGTGTGTCTAGGATTAGTCCCCAGCTTGTCTTAAATATGAACAGAGCCTTGTGGCAGTCCAGTGGGCCAGTAGCTGATAAACACCCACACAGATGGCACTGCCTCTGTGTACAAGGAGGAAATGAGCCAACTCTATAGGGTAAACAAGTACGGAAAAAACCCAACTGGGGAAGCTTTGCTCTCTGCAAGGCAGCCTCATGTGTCATGTTAGGCATGGGGTCTCAGGACTCTCTCCTCCTCAGGGACCCTGAGAGCACTCACCTGGTTTGATGGGCTGCTTGTTGGAGAAGGTCAAAGGTGCGACAAGAAATTTGGTCTCTGCCACTGGCACCCAATGATGGAGAATCTTCACTGTCCAGACCCCAGGCCTCAGAGGCAGATTCAAAGGGGGTTTGTAGTGTGTGAATTCTGCAGTGGACTCAATCAGGATGTCATAGGTAGCTGCGATGACGTTGACAGGATCCACCCAAATAACAGTCACAGTCACATTGGGTCCCTTCCCCCATTTCTGCATCCCCACCGGCTCATCCATGGGCCCCAAAAGACCACCGAAGTTCCGAAACAGCCTCTCCTTGGCATCCCAGTCAGTACCAACCTGAAACAAGAAAATAAATCTTCAAACCAGAGTCCCAGGAAAGTCTAGGATCTTGTTTGGGTGGTTGTGCATACCCATTTCTCCCATGAGGAGACTGAGGCTCCAAGTCACCTAGGATTCATGTTACACAGATGGTAAACAGAAGACGTGGAACTCTTGACCAGAGTGGGACTCCCACTCAAAAGTTTCCACTAAACCAGCATTCCTCTGTGCCAAAGCCATGCTGTGTGCTTTGACTTAAAACCCCAAAGCCCTTGCATTGAATGCAAGTATGAATGGACATCACCCTATACGCCACTCCAAGCAACGCTCGGTGAGACTGGGTTTTTCTTGGGCCTCTAGTTTTACAAATAGCACTCTATACACACAGCAAACGGTAGCTGATTCTCTTTCTCCAAGTGCTTGTTTGGAACTACCATGCAGATGCTTTACCTAGGACACACGATTCCACAGTCAACACTGAAGAGCCAGGCATGAGGTGAAGCATCTGGTGTACCTACCTGCTCATGTGATATTCTCATCTGGGAAGGGGAGAACTTTGCCACTATTCTCACTGTGTAGATGAAACTGATGCTCCGAGTCAGTAACTAGCGGTGGGAGTCCAGGAACTCTATTAATAGCAATTATCTACTGTCTGTCTGTCCATCAATCCATCTATCCATCTCCTGTCAATATGCACTACCTATCAATTATTTATTTCACAGTATCTATTTCTCATGAAACAATCTCTCAGATTGTTTCAGATAATCTCTCATATATATATATATATATATATATATATATAATCAACTAGGAAATCCATTCATCCATCCATCCATCCATCCATCCATCCATCCATCCATCCATCCCTCCATTATGTCTAAGTATCTGAGTAGCACTCTATCATTCATTGGTCATTCTGTTTGTCTGTGTATCTATCCATCCATCCATCTATATACCTAGCTAGCTAGCTCGAAGTTGAACACATATTTAATGATCAGGGTTGAGCAGAAGGACTTCTCTGGATATCCACACCCTAGTAACACTACTAACAAAAAGGAAGAATGGCTACAAAGCCACGCTGAGGTCATACAGAATGAATTCATAACTGATCAGGGAACTCTCTAGAGAATTGTTCTTGTGTTTCCTAAAGGAATGGAGGTGGGCAGTTACCTCTAAATTGTATTCTCAAACAGAGTTACTTGAGCTGGAGAGTGTAAATCATCTTGTAAAAACTAGGGTCTTCTCTTAAATCGAGGTGCATGAAAAGTGTCCCCTGTCCCCTGCCCAAAGCATGAAAAAAGAAGATCATTCTCACATAGAATCTCCTTTCTGTCACAGCTGTCATGTCTTTTATCTTTCACTTGGCCTTAGTGTGGGAGTCTACAATCATTTATTGAAAAATGGGCTATTGCAGAAGCTTAAATAAATGTTCAAGTTCAAGTATACCATACTGTTTCCCAGGCCCTAACCCTGTAATCTTCAACCATGACCTCCTCCAGTCTCCAGCTCATTTACCATGACCTTCACACTGGCCTTGGCCATTGTCTCATTCATTTACCATGTCCAGTCAAAATGGCCTTGCTTCTTCTTTAGCATGTCAAGTTCCTTACAAGAATCTTACAACATCTGTCAATGCTCTGTCTTCCACTCAGAATGTTCTAGATCTTCTCATGGGTGATATGGCTTTTTTTTTTTTTACAAGTTTCAGCTTGAACCTGAGCTCTTTTAAGAAGTCTTTAAGAAGTAAAGGAGGAGGGGGAGAAGAAGGAGGAGGAGGGAGAGGAGGGGGAGAAGAAGAAGAACAAGAAAAAGAAGAAGAAGAAGAAGAAGAAGAAGAAGAAGAAGAAGAAGAAGAAGAAGAAGAAGAAGAAGAAGAACAACAACAACAACAACAACAACAACAACAACAACAACAGCAACAAGGGACCATCTGATCACCAGTCTGAGCAAGCACAGGAATGAATTTCCTTTTTTCTGCAGTATTTGTCATTAGCTGAACTGGTTCTCTTCACTCATTACTTGTCTGCCTGTCCCATCAGAAGTTAGTCCTATCCCAAGTTCAAGTTCAAGTATGCCTTGTCTGGTTCACTACTCTCTCTCATGAATCTAGCATATTGTGGGTCCTTGGTGAGCATCTCTTTCTCCAATCAATGGCATGGGCTACCTATCATGCTAGAGAAGTCCATCCATTACTATGTAAGATTCTGAGACCATGCTAACATCAAGTGTATCCTTAACAGTTTATAAGTGGCCCTGTAAGTTTTTCCTCCTCCTCTGTACCTTTGTCATTAACTTAGCATGTCTAGAAAAGTTCTGTGTACAAGATTAAGGACTCTGCTTCCTGAATCCGCATTGCTGATGGAGGTCTTGGTTGTCCTCTCACAAGGACTGCAGGACCCATAGTGAAAATACTCACAAATTACTAACCATGCTGTGGCCAACATCTCTTGTCACTGCCAGAGGTACCCAGTGACCTACCAGCAGGCTGATAAACAGGGAAAGGCCAGACACGAGGCATTCATCTCTTTAATGGGACATTAATGTCTTCAATGGGCTGCTTGGGCCCCTAGAACAGAATCCAACTGGAGCAGCATCTAATTGCCCTGCTGACTCTTGTAATTTATGGAGCTGGCTGCCATAGCAGCTCAGAGCCAGTCAATCCCCATGGAACCTTTTTTAAAAACACGAGTTTACAAGACTCTCACCCATGTTTGTTTGACAGGGGAAATCTATTCAGTCATGGGGCAGAATAGAAAGACAGGCCTACAGGGAGTGGAGAAGGACCAGCAAGGACGTGGAAGCAGGTGCAATTCCTCTCTCCAGACTCCTAGACCCTCAAGATCCTGCATATCAAGTCACTCTTCATCCTTGACCTGGCACTCAAACTCATTTGTCACGATGCCCAAGCTCATCGCACTTCCTCTTCCTTCCAGCATTTCCCAGCCCCAGGGGCAGTCACATTTATTCAACAGTATTCAGCATCCACTAATGGCATGACTCTTTTACTAATGACAGTGTGCAGAGGATGCAGCAGTGAGTGATAGTAGAGGTCCAGTGTATAAGAAAGACATGTTCATAAATCATCAAGATAACATTATAAGGTAAATTCTAAAAGAGACAATTAAGGAAGTAGCAGGTGTATAATGTTGCTACTGAGACACAGGGTGGGGGAGGTGGGTCGCCAGGGAAAGTGTCTTTGAAAGTGGCTCTTGGATTTAGATAAAAAAAAAAAAACCCAAAAGATTGCAAAATATAGAACAACCTGTGAAAAAGCACATGTATAGGTATAGGGACATGACAAACTTCAGTCAAGTATAAGGACATCTTGTTTGATAAAGATACAGGAACTGCGAGCAAGAAATAGCATGGTATTGGACAAGGCTAGAAAGGCAAACAGTAACCAGGTCATGTGGGCTCTTCTGGACCTGTAGGCAGGGATGATGTCACAAGGATGTACCAGGACGCTTTCTCCCAAACCAAAAACATTTCTAAAAGCTGATGTTATTGTGAGTAGAGGGAACAACATTCTATGAATCCATACACCCCATGCTAGCCCACCCATCCATCTCTGCACACTTCTGTCTACTTATCTACCCATCTATCCAACCATACTTCTGTATATCTGTCCATACATGACATATTCTACATGTCATATTCATCCATCCATCTATCCATCCATCCATTCATACATCGGTCGGTCATCAATCCATCCATCTTCAATCCATCTTGTCCATTGATGTCTATTTACATGTCTATCTATTTGCCATCCATTGGTCCATCTATGCATCTGTATGTCTATTCATCCACCCATCTCCATTATTATTCATCCCACTGCCTACATTTCCATCCTTTATCTGTCTGTCCATCTGTCATCCATCAGTCCATATGTCCATTAACATACCCACCTATACTCCTATGCCTCCATCCATTGGTTCAACAGTTCATGTAATTAACAATCAGCTCCATCCCCCCATCTTTCTATTCATTGATTTACATGGCTGCCAGCCCACCTACTCTTAAAGGATAGGAACTAGCCCTTGTGTTAGGAAAAAGGGGAAAATAACAGCACAAAATGAGGCATGGTATTTGTGGCCATTGAGTTGTGGAATCAATTCTGTGATTTATTTTTTTTAAGTTTTAGCAGTTATTTAGAAAATAATTGGATGTCTGTAAGTCTCACTTACACAATCCATAAAATGGCACTAATGCCCTGACTTTATGAGGAAGCTATCTTGTTCCTGGTTCTATACTAAAACAGGCTTAGAAGAAATCAATGGTTGAGAAGCAAAATTAAGAGAAGAAATTTTACCCAAAAAACGATAGACCATGCTTCTAAGCTGATTCTGTTCAAAGATGTTGACACTTCCTAACATCTCTGTTTGTGTTGTCAGAATATGCTCATCTTTAAGGCTCTGCAGACATCCTCTTCCTCCATTTCCAGCCCTAAGTGTCAGGTAAAGCACGGAGCCAGGCAAGAGAGCTAGCTGCAAGAGACAGTTACCACAGACACTGTTTGGCCTCTTACCTCAGAAAACTGAAGCCTCCCAAAGTCACTGGGGGGACTTGCGACCTTGAAGACTTTCTTTGGCATCATCCATGTCTCCAGTGTCTCCAGTTTGCTCACAGCAAGGTTGGTCACATGGTGCTTGATCAGAAAGCCCTGGAAGCGGTCAGCAAGGAAGTAGACATGGACAGATGCTGGGTGGCCCATTGGGTAGTACCTGAGAACAGGGGACCAGGCTATGAGATGTGTAGTGTTACCATGTGGCTCCACACTCCACAGTGGTCTAGAATAACCCCTATTTAGCCTACCATAATCTGCATCAGTCTGAAAGCTGCTATCCATGAACCTAGGGTCTTAATGACTGCACATTGTTACTTTTTTAAACAAGAGTGACAAATGTAAAACATGCTGACTATAGGAAAGTACAATAAAGAAAAAAAAAAGCTCTGCCTCTCCCCACAGATGATAACACCAATTCACAGATAGCTACAGAGTCCTCTGGTGTTGGGTACCAGACAGTGAAATGATGTCTGGACACTTCTGCTGGTGCCTTTTCCTGTAGCTTCATTTTTCTATGCATGTATTTGCATGCATGTTACCTAGTGGGCTGGCTAACACTGTGTGTGCAGGTTCATGTGCATGCGTGTGGAGGATAACTGTAACCACAGATGTCATTCCTTAGGTGTCTCCCACCTTGCTTGCAGGTTCTATCACTGACCTGCAATTTGTCCTGCAGTTTGTCCAGTGGGGTAGACTAGCTGACCAGTGAGCCTGAGGAGCCTGCCTCTTCTACCTCCCTAGTGCTGGGATAACAAAGCACCTGCCACCATGTCTAGCTTTTAAAATGTGGGCTCTAGGAAACATGTTCTCATGCTCATGTCAGTACTTTACTGACAGAACCCTCTCCACAGCCCCATGTATATTGCATAGCTGGAATTGTAACATATATGCTAGGCTCTTGCTCCATTGGATTTCCTGCCCCCTCTCACGTGTCTCTGAAAATAAGAAATTGTGTGTGTCTGTGCAGATGAGAGTATGTCATTCTATTTTATAGAACCGGTGATCTATTGATGGGTAATAATATTGAAACATATCTTTTATTCTTTGGGAATTCATGTTCCCAAAGCACACACACCCACACATACCTGTAAAACTCTTTAAATATGGTACCTAAGTTTGTCAGTAATATTGGTGGATCTTCTTGCTCTTCTCTTCCTCAAGTGGGTGTCAATGAACCCACATTGTTTTTCTTTTTCTAAAAATTACTGCCAACACACACACTTGCAAACACCCAGCCTCCCATACAAAGCTTGTTTTACGTTGTATGCCTCTTGTCCACACAGGTTGGCTGGCTAGGTAGGGCCCGAAAACAGCACGGAAGAGGAGGAAGTAGGGAGCAGAAAGCAGAAGGGAAGAGGGAGCCACAGAGACCAGCAACTCTCCACTTGCAAAATAAAAAGCTGTTGCTTCTGCAGTGTGTAAATTGCATGGCACTAAGAGGCTGCAGCGGCTCCCTAATAACAGCGTTCCACAAATCACTGTCCCCTCTCTGCTAACTGCAGGCTTCCCTCTGCTTCCGATCTGGAGTTTTAAGTCTTTATGTCCAATTAGAATGGCTGGGGAGACCTCCTTCCCGTGTTGACGAGCCTCTCGAAATCACTGCCTTGTTACCGGGATGCCTCTGGGGCTCTGCAGAAAGAGTCTGCATTGCCTTCAGATGGCTGGGTCTTCACTGCCCATGCTGGCACCCTTTTGGTGTGATCATGGTGGGTGGGAAGCCTAGGACACTGTGCTGTTGCGGTTGCTTGGCTGTCTGGCAGTGCTTTCTCAGGTGATGGAGGGTGTCTGTGCTGACCAACATGGTAGCCACCAGCTACTGCTGAGCCCTTGAAATGTGGGCATCATTTTTAATGCTAGATCACTCATTTTTTAAAATTTAACTTGGGTATGTGTGATACATACAAGTGTGTGAATGTGTGAATGCATCTCTCTCTCTCTCTCTCTCTCTCTCTCTCTCTCTCTGTGTGTGTGTGTGTGTGTGTGTGTAGGCCAAAGGTGATGGAAGGTATCTTTCTCTATAACTTCCCAACTTACTTTTTGAGACAGTGTCTCTCACTAAACCCAGATCTCGCCAATTAGATAGATTGTCTGGCCAGAAGCCTGGGATCCTCTGTCTGCCTCCCAGTGCTGTGACTAAAGGTGCATGCCGCCTCACTTGCCTTTTTTGTGGTTGCTGGGAATTTGAACTCTAGTTTTCATGCTTGAGTAGCCAGCATTTTACCCACCAAACCAGTTTCTTAGCTGCTTCTCCTCTTCCTCATCTTCTTCCTCCTCCTCTTCTTCCTCCTCCTCCTTTTTTCTTTTCAGACAGAGACTCATGCATTCAAGGAGGGCAACTGATTTAATACATAGTTAAACATGGCCTTGAAATCCTGACCTTTTTTAAAATTTTTCTGGTCTCCACTTCCACATGCTAGGATTTCTGATGTGTGCCACCAAGCTTGGCTTAATTTTAGTTCATTTAAGTGGAAATGGTCATTTGTGACACTTGGACTTCTTGATACAGCTGTGAAAGTCTGTGTTCACCAGCATGGGTGTTCCCAAAGCCTCATGTTTTCAATATCTCTTTGCACTGGTGAGAAATGTCTATTTCCTGCCTCCTGGCCAATAGCAAGTGGAGAGGTGCCATGGCTGTTCTAATCCAGCCTTGTTTGGGTCACCATGAAAGAATGCTTGGGCTAGCCTGTGGGAAGATGAGTCTTGGGTAACGGATGTGCGTCATCAAAGTTGTCCTAGCCCACACCATCATGGCTCAGCAGACAGTTCCCAGCTGAGAACTATAGTTCTGCCATGTTGATCTGCAGCTGGCTGAAGACACAGAGAAGAGGCAGGTCCAGACCAGGAAGGAAGATGGCCCAGCTGATCCACATACCCACACTAAGGAAAGATTATAAATTCCCCACCCTGGTATATTTGTTACAAGGTATCATTACAGCAGTCCACAGGTAATGCGCTGACAGTACTTGTTTTGTGAGGTGGGTGTGACTATAGACAGAGTGGTGTGTGCTGTCTGAGAGGCACAGGAGAAAGTATGTCAATCATACTGAGTGTTGTTGCATGCCAAGAATACGAGCTAGTGAAGGATGAGTATTGGAGCAATCTGTTGTTTATTACCTTTCCTTACTGTCTTCTGGGTGTGTGCTTGTGTGTTTCTCTGTGTGTTTTCAGATGATTGTGTATACGTGGGGGTGTTGGGGAATGTGTGCATAGTGTGCCTGTGGAGGTCAGTCTTGGGCGCTGTGGTGGTTTGAATATGCTTGACCCATGAAAGTGGCACTGTTAGATAGTGTGGCCTTATTGGAGGAGGTGTGGCCTTGTTAGGGGAAGTGCTTCACTGTGGGGGAGGGGCTTTGAGGTCTCATATACATGCTCAAGTCTGGTCAGTTTAACACAGTTCCCTTCTGCTGCCTGAGGATCAAGATGGAGAACTTTCTTTTCCTCCAGCATCATGTCTGCCTGCCTGCTCCCAAGCTTCTCAACATGATGATAATGGACTGGAGCTCTGAAACTGTAAACCATCCCCAAGTAAATACTTTCTTTATAAGAGTTGCCTTGATCATGCTATCTCTTCACAGCAATCAAACTCTAAGGCAGGCACCTTCTGCCTTTTATTTGAGATGAGGTCTCTTTTTTGTCAGTTAGGCTAGGCTGGCTGACCCTTGAGCTTTGAGGATCCATCTCTCCTACTCCCTCTCACCACTGCTGGGATCATAGGCAGGTGCTACTGTGCAGGCTGGGGATCCAAACTCAGCCTTCATGTTTGTGAGACAAGAGATTTCCCCGCTGAGCCATCTCCACAAAGGCTTCTGTTGTTTGACTCCACCTTCTTCTGCTCTGCTGAGCACTACCAGCACTTCCCAAGCCTTCATGGAGGCACTACAGGAATCTCTTCACTGTAGTCAACCTGGTTGCCTCCTTATGAGCCACAGGCACTTAATATTTGCTGCTAAAATCAAACCTCTTACCTGGACTGCAAAGCTGTCTTTCTCAGCTTGTTTTGTTCCCCTAAGCCCAAACCTGCCACTTGTTGGCCATTGGTACCTCGCTTCTGAGTGTGCTGAGTTCAGATGTGCCTCAGGGCCTTTGCACAGGACATTCTCTCTGTTGGGGATGTTCTTCTCTTCTTGTGAGTATGTAGTGCGCTATGTCTTGCCTTTACACTTAATGAGAACTATCTTACAACTCAGCAAAACATCTCTGTTCTTATCAATATTTTTTCTCTCTCTCCCTCCCTTCACCCCCTTTCTTTTTGCACGCGCGCGCGCATACACACACACACACACACACACACACACACACACACACACTTAGGAACTATGTGTCTTCACACTAGAATGTGAAGGTAAGGACCTTGTGGTCAGGTCTGTCTGGGTCAGAGGTGAATGTTCTATGCCTAACAAAGAGCCTGGTACACAGTAGGTATTCAAACAGTGATTGCTGATGAGTGATAACCTCTAGCTATGTGCTTTTAAAGTACATCTGAGAACCATGTAACCCAACGTGTAACACAAGGCCGTCTGCACCTTACGGTCATATTATCCCATTTCTAAATAATGACAACAGCAACTTCACCAAGAAAAGGGAAATAGCCAAGAGGCAGTACAATAATCTAAAGAATTCACTGGGAATGCCCAAGGTATGTTTCTCCCATTCCTTCTTTAAATAAAGTGAGCTTCATGAAAATAGAGCAACATACAGTTTTGGGTTTCTAGTTGCCTTGAAAAAAAAAACAGATGATTTGGTAGTCAACCTCAAGTTGCCATCTTAACCATATTGGACAAGAGTTGAACCAGGAACTATCTCAAGTGGTCTAGGCTGGTATGCACAGTGCCTGCCTCATGCAGGACTCATCCTGACTTGCAGGTGCATGAACCTCAGGTGGTCTCCGTTAGTGTGAACAAGGCCCCCTGTGGGACTCACACCAAGTCACAAGCAGTAGTATTTGCTGGAGTCTGAGTTAAGGTTTTGTAGTAACATATTGGCATCTCAATCCCTACATGGTGGATCGGAAGTGGCTTCTATTTTCTTGTTCTCCTATGTTTGAATCTGCTATATCAAACATTTCTGCAAAAGCACATGCATTACTTTATAATGAGAAACGGAATCAATAAGCACTGTTTTATGAAAGGGTGCACCACAGCCTGGAACTACACAGAGTGCATGAACTGCCCAGATCGGATGAAAGGCACTTGCTATTTCCCTAGATGCCCCACGGGTAGCAATTCATTCTCCTCGGCCTTTTTGGGATAAGGGTCCTTTGTCTTGATTTATTCCCAGTCTCCGATTCATAAATACATGGGTTTGCCCATGGCAAGGCACAATAGCTCCATCACAATAAAAAATGAAAGAGGAAAGCCAAAGGATTCTGGGCCTGAGGCAATTAGATGGCTTGCTTCGTTCCAAAGCAAGTACCAGGAGAAAGTTTCAACAACCCTAAATAAATCGGGAGTGTCTTTTGGAATTTCTTATAAGATCATTTATCTTATAGGTTCTAGGAGGCTCATGATTAAGCTGGAAGGACAGTTGCTGGCCAAGTTTGGGATACTATGCTCTGCACTGGGTAGACCACCAGTGGTTTCAAGATTGATACTCTTCCCACAGACTGGACAGCCCAGCACTGACTCACCTGCAGCTGTTCTCCCCATCCGTGTGTAGGGACGACTCAGCCCTTCGAAGACCCAGGCGGATGAAGGAATGGTACAGGGTGAGGGCCACATCGCTGAGGGTGTGGATGCCATCTGGTTCATCATAGACATTCTCCCAGTAGGAGCGGAGGCCTGGGGTGCCCGCAGGATAGTTCCCGTACAGGTAAGAGTCCAGCTGCCCAATGATCTCCTGGTTCACTATGGCTTCGAACTTTCGGGCAAAGAAGGTGGGCCGGGCTGTCTGCTGTGCTCAGGAGAGAAAAAAAAAAAGAACAACTTAAGTTTTATTATCAAGTGATGGGGGCGGTCTTCATCCAATATCCTGCAAGGAAAGGCAAGGCACTGCAATAAACCTGGCAGCCTCAAACTCCAGCCCTGGGACTCCATGACCTGTTTTCAACTTTATCCTCTACAAAATGGGTCATACTGAGAGTGGATGATGTTGGTATCTGTAAGATATCAAAGCATGGTGGGCATTTAGGACACACCACTCAAATGACCCTGAAATAAATTGAGCCATGGGTGTTCAGTGCTAGCGTTGGCTCCCAGCTTTTTAGCAAAGGTCACAGATAAACATTCCAGGGCGGATGTATTTTATTTGGCTGGGAGAATGCTTTAAAATTAAATTCACTGGCAATGTTTACAAGGTGCAAGATTCACGGAAACAACTGTGGCTTCCTTTTAAATAGTGGCTGTTGTGGGGAACATGGGTCACATTCTGAGGTGGCCACGGTAGATAAACTGGAATGGCAGCCCATCCCTTTGGACAAAACACAAGCTCTTCTTCCTGCCATTGCCCTAGTGTCCCCTAGCATCTTAGCTGATTTATGGGCTCATAGGAGACACTCTAGGGGGTGACACTTCATACTCTCCAGGTGCTGGGAGCATGGCAGTCTGTACCTGATAGTTTTTCAAGGGGCTCCAAAGAAAAACCCAGTCACTCACATATGGGACTCCACCTTGTCCATGACCCTTCCTCTCTTTTATCCTAAGATTATCCTTTGTATCAGTTAATCTGGAATCAGGACTACAGATCTGCTAGATAACCATTTTACAATAAAAATAAAAAAGTTCTGTTCAACCAGCAGCTGTTTTCTTAGTGCCAATGAGACCCCATACACTCAATCCCAGGGTAGTGACCGGCTGGACTGTGGTCTGAGGAAGACTTCTAACAGGCAAACCCACAGCTCTTGCCTTTTCTCCACTCAGTCAACAACCCTGGGGATGACGTTCATAGACGTAAGTCCCAAATGAAGCTCTCGGTTGATTTTGTTTGCCGTGTAAAATGAGAACTCGTGGAAATGGGTCCAGAGAAAGAAGGATTTGTCCACAGATAGAAAGCAAATCAGTGGCCGATCCAGAGTGAAGACTTAGGGTTGAAAGTCAAAGAGATGCCTTGACTAGGGGCGAGAGCTCAGCTAGGGATGTGTTTGTTCTGCAAGCATGAGCATCGAGTTGGAGCTCTGGACCTGTGCAAAAACGCTGGGCAAGTGATGTGTGCCTATACTCCCAGGGCTGAGAGGTAGAGACAGGTAGACCCTTGGGACTTGCTGGCCAGCTAGCCTAGTGAAATCTGGGAATTCTGGGTTTACCAGGAGACCCTGTTTCATGGAGAGTATTGTTAAAATACCTCCTCTAGGAAGACTTATCTACTCCTTCTTCGAAAGACCTCAATGTCAAACCAAAGTTAAGTTAAAGCAGTGCTCGACCTGGGAACCAATGAGTTTCCTAGGCTTACATACATGGGGAAGGGTTCAGTGCAGGAGCATGAAGGACCAGAGAGCACTTAGGTCTGCACCTAGCAGAGCTGAGGGCTCCATAGCTGTACAGATGAAGCCTCTTCCTGCCAAACATCCCAGCTTGTATACTCTGTCCCCTTCCTGAGAACCCTGCAGCCATGAGCAACTAGGGCAGGACAGCAGGCTAGATACTCAGGTTGAGAGTTCAATTGTGCTGCTGATCCTGCCTGTGCAGTACTGTCAACAGTCCACAGGCCACACCATGATGGATGTTTGCAAGTAGTCTCAACTGATCTCACAAAGATGGAGACTGTTTTGCCTAGAGGACTGAATTCTACAGCAGACTGTCCAGAGAAACAATAGATGAAGCTGGTCTCTATGAACACACACACACACACACACACACACACACACACACACACACACGCACACACACGCACACGCACATGCACATTCATGCACATGCACATTCATGCACACAATGTACAGATCTAAAGAACAAAACACAAAGCACCTGGCATCTATAAACAGCCTGCTATTTCTAAGGCGTGGCTTCACAAACATCTTCAGTGGAGGGCCAAAGAGTGAATATGTAAAGCCCTGAAACTTGTCAACTCTGAAGCAAGGATACATCCAGAGGCAAAACACTAAATGAGCTATGGAGGCTGCATCCCAGCAGAGCTTCCTTTATAAAAATAGGCTGGGCTGACTCTGGTCAGGGAGCTATAGAGTGCTGACCCACAGGCTGGCACTGTACAAAGAGATAAAGCCCAGACAGCCCTGTCCCTTGAGGAGTTCGCTCTGGCCAACTGTTGCTGCAGATCAGACATGGTGGGCCCTTCTGAGGACTAAGAGTTGCAGCGCTGACACCAATAGCACAGAGAATGACAAAGGACATCATGAGTCTCAACACCTAAGCCTCTGGAAACTCTGCCAGGCAGGGTTGTCACTCCCCTTCTGCCGACAAGGACATTTATCTCTGAGAGGGAATCAACACTCAGGAAATGCTCACAGCCTATCACTTGCACCAAATCCCACAGCTTCAAACCCTAAGCAGTTCCTACCATATCCCTCTAGGATAGATAAGTGAGCAGAAGCTCTTCAGAGAGAAACATCCTGAAGATGACGAACACTCCATCACTTTCACTTCCTGAGCCCTGGGGTGTCTGTCTGAAGAGGAGTTGGACAGCAATAGGGAGTCAGGCCACTTGAGTCTGTGGCCACTGCTACTTCCTAGGTGTGTGTGTCTTTAGGCATGTCATCCAACTGCTCCAGCCTCAATTCCCCTGCCTTTGAGATAGGTACAGACATGAGTTAGTTGCATGCATTCTCAGTTGCTGTTAAGGGATCCACCACTGTCACTTAATTTGGCTATTGGGTTCTCTATTGACCTACAGGTTGTCATTTTCTAGAGTCAGATAATCTGCCTCATTAGCAAGATGGCTCCCACCTCTATCTGCTATTCTCTGAATACAGAATAATCTTCTAGAAGCATGCACTTCGTTTTAAAGAATTTATTTGTATGTGTGCATGTGAGTGTGTGATTGTGTGAATGCCACCTGCATATGAGTTTCCAAAAAGGCCAGAATAGGGTATTGGATCCCCTGAGACTGAAGTTACAGCCATTTGACATAGTGTTGAGAACTGAACTTTGGTCTCCCGAAAAGCAGGAAGCACTCTCTAGCCCCAAGGGTATGCATCTATTTTTATCATTCTCGTTCTCAGAGTTCTTTGGAAAAAAAACTTCTATTCTTTTTGCTTCATCAGTTTCTTGAGCCTAGATGTTGAATGATAGCCTTGATCTTTACTTATTGCAAAAGAAAGTCATGTACACTCAGTTCATTGTCTAAGTTATCTTTGCTTCATTGGAGACCATGATGACCCCAGGATGTAGGGGCTGGCATACAAATGACACATCCAGGAACACCCTGAAGGGACCAACACCCCATAAGCATCAGCATACCAAGGCTCTGGACTGCCATCTCTAAATGCTGAAAGTCTGTGGCAAGGGCAGGGATCTCCCTAGACAGAAGCACGGGCCACTTTCCTTCTTTTAGACAGATGAGGCATTTCCCCCTTGCAGCCATCCTTTCTGCTTGAGTGGAGAGTCCCAAACCACCCAAGTCTATGCTTAAATTAACATGGGCCTGGGGGTCTCTGGGAAGCTCTTAGTGCACCACCAAGTATAGGCAGATAAGATGCTAAGTGGGGACATTGGAAAGTATAGATGTGTGTTCAGAGAAGGACAGAACTAGTGGAGACCAAAGGTAAAACTCCCACATACCCATTTGTCCTTAGCCCTACCAAATTCATTAGCTTCATGGCCATAGAAGAGTGATTTGAATCCTTTTGTTGGTTCAGTTTTCCCACCTACAGAGCAGATGATGTCCAACTCAGCAAAGCCATCAACCATAGAGGCTCAGGCCCATGGGTGGTAAAGAAGAGATCTAACAGGACAGAATGGAGACCTTCTACCCAGTCCCTGCTTCATGCTGACTTATAGCTGTGGAGGAGGCTGAGGCTCGGGATCCTGGACAAGCCTCCTGGTAATGTAGATACTGCATGTGTGTGGCAATGTTCCATGGGAGCAGGTTAAGAGACCCGAAGCTCCACAAAGGCAATTTTGGCTCTATGCCACCATAGCAAGGACGTCTTGTGATGTCATCAGCTTGTGATGCTGCTCTTGCCATCTTTCTGAGAAGCAGGATGTCATTTCTATGTGACGACTATAGTAACCCCTACCTGTTCGGTTTAAGCATTTTATGGGGTTTTGTTGCAATTCTGTTAGAAAAGAGGAGGACACTCAGAGCCCTGCCCCTTCCTGGCACCACCCTGTCCTGGGGCAGCATACATAATGAGAAGAGATCCCATCTAGGGCAGAACCTGGGGCCAAGGCACCCTCAGGGCTTGTGGCAAGAAGTTGAGCATTTCCTACCTGCTACTTCCACATTGCTCAGAATAAAACAGTGAAGGGACCTTCAGAGACATCACCTGTATTCCTCCTTCAAGTGTACAGCACATGGTGGTCTCCCAATCTGGATACTTCTTAGGTTTTTCCAAGGTATAATTTGGAAATACAACAACATTCTAGACTTTGCTGGAGACCAGTGCTTTCCAAGAAGGGGCAAGTTTGAACCTAGGTCACAGTTTTGGAATGCTGTGAGATACCTTTGACAGTTGATGGGTGTAACCACCATCTTACAGACAGATAGATACCACAGAGGACGGTACCCACCCAGTCACAATGTCAAGAGTGCTGGGGTAAAAACAAAACAAAACAAAACAAACAAAAACAAACAAACAAACAAACTTGCTCTCAAAATATTCAAGCACATGCCCAGAAATGTAGAGGAGATGCCGAGAATGCCATTGGAAATGGGTGCCCCGAGTTATATCATCTTTGAGTGAATGTGTGAACTTCCATGAGT
Organism: Mus minutoides; assembly: GCA_902729485.2. Taxonomy (NCBI): domain Eukaryota; kingdom Metazoa; phylum Chordata; class Mammalia; order Rodentia; family Muridae; genus Mus; species Mus minutoides. The sequence continues at coordinate 781,124 of LR750154.1, read as the reverse complement.
CTTACTCATTCTCTATCTATCTATCTATCTATCTATCTATCTATCTAAGAGTGTGTGTGTAGTGTTTGTCTGCATCTGCATGTATGCCTGGAGGTGGAAGCACCTGTGCATGCATACATGGAACTTGGAAGCAGATATTGAGTATCTCTCCTACCCCCTCCTACCCCCACTAAGGCTTCCTGCCTTGAGACAGGTGTTTTACTGAACCTGAAGTTTGCCATTTCCAGCTACTCCACTGCTGGCTACCACACCCCTCAATACTCTTCCTGTCTCTCTATTCTTCAGCACTGTGGTTAAAGGCATATAACCATTCAAGGCTCCTACTATGGGTGCTGTGAATCCAAAGTCAGGTGTCTGTGCTTGTGGTTCATCTCTCACTCTTGCCTACTGAGCCATCTCTCTAGCCTGAGGTGTGTGATTGTGAACAAGGTTTTGAAACCTCTTGCACCTTGGTTTCTTTATCACTAAGATGGAAGGATCATAATACATACAACAACATAATACATTGCAACATACATATGGCAGGACTATTGGGGTGTTTAATGAGCCAATCTGGGGAGGATGGTTCAGCCACTCATCGTGGGATATATGCTTGCTAACTCTAGTTATAGCTAGATTGGACAGTGAGTAGGAGTTAGCCCATAGGTTTGGCCTTAAAGGCTTGCAGTGGCCTTCTGGGAAGGTGTGGTGGGGCATGTGGGCTCACCTGGAAGCGATGGAAGTCCTGAGGCTTGAAGTCATTGGGAGAGCAGCCACACCAGTCCACGATATGCTTGTATTGGCACTTGCAGCCCAGCTTGCGGTTCCAGTTGGTGATGCGCAGGTTGTTATCCACCATGGTATCGCAGTGGGGGCTGTTCTCCAGAACCGTGTGGAAAAAGGACTGCAGGGGAGAAAAAGACTACTGAGAAGCCAGTAATGCAACCAAGTATGTTGGATTGGCATGTCCTTCCTGAGGACCATCAATCGCAAAGGGCTTCCCAGGATACCAGTATTAAGTCACTCAGCAGGCACACAGTGTCAGCTGCCAGGCCAGGGTACAGATGTCTGTATAATCTTCACTGGCTAATTCTACCTACAAGTCCATTGCCTTGGACATCCCTTCACTAGTGCCTAGGATCCTATATGAAGATATCTGCTCATTATCACCCAGGGCATCTGCTGTCTATTTAACCAATAGGAAGAGTTTCTGAGGATGTGTCAATAAATAGGGACCAGGGACAAACATGGGATGCAAAGGCTCTTGCTTGCAAAGAGCCAGACTGGAACCAACAGATCAGGTTTGAAATAGATTTGTAACAATGTCTAATGAGCTGGGATTTCACTTCTGGATAAGGAAGGCCAGGCTCATGGGTTCATCCATACAGTGAAACTCCGGTGCAGGGAAGGGAAGGGTGACAAACCAAGGCCCATCACTTTCACTACAACTCAAGAAAATGTGGTGAGAGAGATGCTGCCATTGACAGCATCTCTCTCACCACCAGGAGCCACGGGAGCCACAGCACTAGGGTAGTGTGGTTAGAACTGGAGTCAGGGGTGTGCTTGCTGTCCATGGTGCTTATCCAGGACACACTGAGCTCACAGCAAGTTTAAACAGGATGCTGAAGGGTTGTTTCCTATCCATGGTACTGAATCAGGAGCCCATATAACACAAGGTGGGCTGCATGCGTTCTGTGGGAATGAGCCAGGACCCACGGTCATTTTCTAATTGTAGTACTCTTGGCCAACTCTTCCAGTGACCCTGAAAGGCAATGCTAGGACAAAAAGAGACAGAGGGGAGATAGTGTTTGGATAGAGCCTCTGAGATGCCAAGAGAGAGAAGGGAAAGGGATTTCTGTTTCAACACTATTTTATAACAATCTCTGCCAACCAGAGAATACATTTTCTTCTGGGCTCTGGTTCTCTAGGGGAAGCTGTTGGTGGATATGTGTTTGACTGGCAGATTTATGGACACAGCCTTTAGATTTCTTCTAACCTCTGGAGTTGTCTAGGAAAGAACAAGCAGGCAGACACAGCACAATGAAGGAAGAAGGTCTGACTGAGACCCTAGGGACCAGGAGCTGAGGCAGGGGTGGGGCAGTGAGTGTACTCAGAGCCTTGGGTACCCATGGCATGGCTGGCATACCGCTGAGAACTACTGAACTCCTGGAGACTCTCATCATCTAAATGGGTGGATGGGCAGAATGAAACAGCACCTGCCACTCAAGGCCACTCACTTGCCTTCCTGTGATGCTAATGACATTGGCAAGGGACCTGGATTTAAACTTGAATTGTCTACAAGCTCACAGAGGCACCTCTCTTCCATCAAGCAGTGGGGGAAAGTACCCAATTACCAATTGCCCTGTGTCCTTTATAACGATGCAGAAATTCCCTGCAAGATAATGGATGAGGAGGTTATCAGAATGGAGAGAAAAGGTGATTTTCACTGAAATAGGATTAAAAGCTGATGACTTAACATGCGTGCGGAATAGTAAAATCTGGCTCTGGGAGGCTGGGCTTCTCATAGTGAGATGTATGGACAGCCAGCCCTCTTGGAAGCTGGCCCCTGGCCTGATAATGCATGGGAACCATCCACAGAGAGGCATGGTCTGTTCCCAGCTGTGTGAGCAGAGCTTGGGACCCAGCAGGGGTGAAGCAGGGAACCACACATGAGCAATGCCACAGGGTCTGTGGAAGCAAAACAAACACTGTGGTTTCCTGAGGTTAGAAGTCAGGATAAAACTGGGCTGGAGGTCAGGAAGATGAAGCCAGAAGCTCTCAGCTCAGATCTGAGAGAAGGCAGTGTCTAGCATGTGGCCTAGCAAATCAGGATGTGCCAGGCTGTTTTAGAACAGCCTGGAGCCTTATGCAATGGGGGCTGCACCTTGATGTCACAGACGACTCAGGAGCTTGTTCAAAATGTTCCACAGGAATGGCTGCGCCATGATGGCTGGAAATGGAGAGGGCCATGGAAAGAGCTCATTTGGCTGTCTGGATTTTGGATTAGGAGTGTGTGTGTGTGTGTGTGTGTGTGTGTGTGCATGCGCACACACAATAAAGACAGCACTATCACGGATTGACAGGAGGGACAGAACTGTATTCAAATGAGAAAAGGATTACTGGTGCTGAAAATGGTTATTACTTTACTGGATGATTGATGACTAGAAGATGTGATGTGGCTGTGTCCTGCAACCGTTAGCATGCACCGCACAATTCCAGAGAGTGTCATCAACAGTCAGAGTGTCTGCAATTCTAACAGTTTTTTTTCTGTTGCAAATAGCAGTAACATCTTTTTCTAGAAAATTAGAATATTGGATTTTTTCTATTAGGAATAGGGGCCAAGTGACTTGAACAAGAGCTCTTTCTTTCTTTCTTTCTTTCTTTCTTTCTTTCTTTCTTTCTTTCTTTCTTTCTTTCTTTCTTTCTTTCTTTCTTCCTTCCTTCCTTCCTTCCTTCGCACACAGAGACCATGCAAGCTGAGGGTAGAATCCTTGACACTATGTGTGTATCACAGTTCTTACAATGAGGTCAAGGTCTGCAGGGTGACAGCACTGTCTGGAGGTTCAGAGGACAGTTGTTAGAGCCAGGACACATGGCCAAACATTCACTCTCTGCTAGGGCTACACCTAGTTTCTCTCCCCTCTCCTGCCCTGGGGCTTTCCTGGAACTCACCTCAGCAGGGAGGAGGGTGTAAGAGTAGAACTGCTTCATCTTGGTCACCAGGTCATCTGTGGAGAATGCCACATACTCTACAAACTTCCGGTTTAGCAGGAACCAATCAGAGCCGCCATCCACAGCAATGCCTTCTGGGATCCGCCGGTCCCCCAGGCGCCACATGTGTGTATCACACTCCAGGAAGAGACGGTCCAGGCCCTGCTTCCGAATGAATCTGGGAGAAACAAATTGGCCTTGAGGACCTGGGTAAGAGATGTCTTCCCAGAGCCTAAAGGCAGTATTCTGGTAGCCATCACATTTACTGAGCACTTCCCGTGAGCTGGGGGCTTCCTGCAGAGTCCACCTCTTGCTCCTCCTGAGTGAGGCAGGGCAGAGCAACTATGGGGTAGAAATCACTATTGCCCTAGTAGATAGAACCACCAAGCCCAGAGAGCCTCGTGCAGCTACCCAGCAACTTCAGTCTTGCCTCCATTTCTCTAGAAATCTCTCCCAATAGCCTTTTAGTGGTTGCTGTGGTAGTTTGATGAATGAAAGCAGATCAAGGGTCCTCATCTTAGGACAGTGCTATGAAATTCCTTCACACACAGAGACACACGCATGCACACACTGACATAACACGGTACTCAGTTGGAATGTCTGCATAGCATGCATAAAGCACTGGGATTCAATCTCCAGTTTCACATGAACCTGCTCGGCATGGCAGCACACGCCTATCTTCCCAGCATTCAACACACACACACACACACACACACACACACACACACACACACACACACACACAGCGTGTTGGGAGTCTCCTGGGATGTAAGTTCCACATGGATCCCTAGCTCATCACAAGTAAGGACCATCCTTTCTTCTTCTTGGTCCCCATGAGCATCTGGAACAATGCTTAGCACATGGTAGGTGTTCAAGTGAAGGCTTCTGGGAAAAAACAAAAGTTCGGGAAGAAACCTTGCTTATAACTCTGCTATAAAAACCAGACCAAAACCACGATGCATTAGTATCAATGTGTATAGTTTTTGTTTTTTGTTGTTTTCGTTTTTGTTAACTTAGCACTTGAGTTGAGTGTGCTTGGCAGGTACCCCACCACAGAGCTGTAGTCCCTGTTCATAGCTGCTTCTCAATTCACACACTATACATGGGTGTGTAAAATATTTTGAAAAAATTACAAATTAGGATCTTTTGGGCACTTCATTAGCACATTAAATGACAAGCTATGGTGGCATTCTGGCATGTCTGGTAAGTACCTGTGTGGGATTAGAGGGCACAGATAATGCTTTGAGGCATGTACATCAACTCTAACATCATAGGAAAGTTTTAAAATTCCAGTCTGCAGCTAATTCAGTGACCACTGGTATTGGCACGGTTTGGTACATACATGATCTCAGGCTATATTTGTTGGAAATAAATGAAAGGACCCTTTGAGGTCTTCCACACAAACGTAATAGAACACACACACACACACACACACACACACACACACACACACATATGTCATTTAGGACTGCAGGGCAGATGGGGCAGAAGTAGTGTTTCTTTTTTCTGTCTTTCTGTGTGTCTCTGTCTCTCTCGGCAGCTAGGAAAATCAAAGCTCCTTAGACAAGATCTAAGAAGTGAGTGTGTCAGGATTGTGGGCAGAGCTATAAACAAGCTTTCTTCTTGAACTTCCAGTTCACTCACAGTGAGTCTTTATTGAATACCTACTGTGTGCTAGGCATGCTACTAGGTGCTCATGAAGGAAAGGTGATCCTTATTCTAATGAACTAGGTAGGTATCTGAGGGAACTTACAGTCCAGAAAGCTCCCAAAGCAGGGATCTTCCAGCCTTCTCAGCCATAGACTGGTGCAGGCATAGGCATCTTTGAAGCTTTGATTAGCAAACCTCTGTGTGAATCTTTTCCTTGTGATGTCTGCAGCACCCCTATACCATGTCAAGTTGACCTCTTTCCAAAAGACACACAGAGGACTTACATGCTAGCAGAATCCACCAGAACACCCAGCTGTGCAGAAGACCTAGGTGTCCAGTATCCCTGCTCTTATTTTTTTCTAATGAGTTCATACATAAAGACCCATTCTTCCCAGGGAATCCAATGGGAGCTGTTGGTTATAGCCACACTATCCCTTCCATAAAACCATGCTGGACTCTCAAAGGAAGCCATGAGCTTTGAAATATCAAATCCTGCCTTGACTCTGGCTACTAATAATCACACAATAGTATCCACGGGCTGCACAGAGCCATGCTAAAGACTTAAATTTCAGATAACTTCTGTGAAAGTCCACATGGAAACCATGCTATCAGAGAGATGGGTGAGGGGCCAAGAAAATTCGTCCTTCCATGGAAGAGCATTTAAACTCCACATTCCATTATGGAGCTAACAGCATGTTGTAATTTTAATGTGCGGTCCGGGGTCATAATACCGAAATGCATGTACAAATCATCTCCACAATGAAATGCTCATGACCTTAGGGGACTGGGCTCCATGTTTACTGCCATTTCAAACAGGATAAGCTGCAAATATGCACTTTGGTTAAAATGAGTAAATAAAGCCATCCCATCCCTCAAGATCAGAAGAAGTTTCTCGTGCCACAGGCACTACCGAGGAGGACTTTTGTTTTGCTTTGGAAGATGGCAGCAGCCGAGAGTCTGGGAGCGCCAGGGCAGCAGAGTCAACACTTTGGGCCAACTATTTAATTTAAAAATTTTTATTTTCCCTGTCCTGTGCACTCATCATAACTTGAAACATGAAGGGTGAAGCCGGAGGACAACATGCGTCTAAAGACACCCTCTCCTTATAGGTGTTGGCTCCCGCCTCCTCTCCCTCGAGGGCCGAGCACTAGTTAGCATCTACGGGATTCATAATGGACAGAAGGGGTTTAGAGTGTTCACTCCATCCTTCTAGCTTTCCTTCTCATTGCCATGGTTACCCTGGGGCATCTGGGCAACAGGTGGCGCCAAAACAACACAGGCACCGTGTGAAGAGTCAGGTACTGATTCTGGCTCAGCACATCTCCATGAACCCATAAGAGTAGTCCCAGCAGCCTCCCACATCAGATGCCCATGCAAGGGCTTTGCAAAGCATTTAGTAAGCACTAGCGAGGGACAACCTTCAGTGGACTCCCATTGATAAGTGACACCCCTCTCCTGGTCCTAGCATCCCGAATCTTTTCCATGCTTTAGTGTTATCCGCTGCATCTTTTTTTCCTCATATACAAGGTCCTTATTTGTCATCTGTTTCTGCTCACGAGGTGTAAATCTCAAGACAGCAGAGATGTTTGTCTTTGTTTTTTGTGCTGTAACCTCTAGAATATTGCATTCCATATTCCGGATACTCGGGCAAATGTTTACTCAAGGGATGGGGACAACAAAAAAGGACAGGGGCTGCAAGCGTGAGACAATCAGGAAGTCACAGAAATGACACAGCCGGGTACCCACCCAATGTCTCTAACACCTGACATGAAGCAGATGTATTAGAGGAAAGGTTGAGTAATGTCAGTCAGGCTTGGAAATCTCAGCACTCAAGAAAGTGAGGCAGGAGGCTTGTCTTGAACTCAAGATCAGCTTCGGCCATATAATGAGTACCAGCCTAGCTGGAGCTACACAGCAAGAGCTTGACTCAATCAAAGCAAAACCAAGAAAGGTCAAGTAACATCTTGAAGTAAAAGAGTGAGGGGTCTTGAACTGGACTCCAAGGCAGGCTCTTAATGCCTTTATCTCATTCTTTGCTGTTTCAGCTCACCCGGGCCCCCCTGAAAGGGTGGAAATGAGGGATCTGAGAGGTTCCACTTCCTTAAAGAGACAGTGTCCAAGAATAAGAGTCTCATTTTGCTTTGAAGGAAGGTTTTCTGGGGACCCCCATTCAGACTTGCACCTTCAGGGTGGGCTTCCAGAATTTCAAATAGAAGTTCTTACATTCAGTTTTACTTCCTGGGTTCTGAGAAATGTGTGCCTTGCCTTCCAAAGAGGTGGCCAGGAGTTAGCACTAGATTCTGCTCTGGGCAGACTCCAGCATCTTTGATGACCACTCTTTACAGAGACTTGTCATGGCTAAAGGGCTAGGGAGAGTCATAATTTTATCAGCTCCAGAGAGCATCTTTCCTATTCCAGACCCCGGTTTCTGCTGAGACAAGGATTGAGAACACCATCTCTGTCCTTTTTGCCCATCTAGAGGAAGAGAACAAAGTACATACTGTTGGCTACTGTTTGCCAACTATATACCACAGTCTAGGTTCTGTGAACCTAGTATGATTTACTCTCTCATGTAGTCTTCACTGGTGTTGGGGGGAAGATGGGGGCCAGGAGAAAGAGTGTGTGAGTTCTCATGCAGTCTTTACTAGGAGATGGGGGCAGGAGAAGGGGAAAAAGACTTTCACACTGTCTTGAAAAAACAGAAAGGTCCAGGGCAGACAAATGGAAGGCCATGTATGCACAGTCCTGTGCAGGGGCTGGGAGGTGAGGGTGAGAATAACACAGAGTTCTAAGGTGACAAGGCTCCTGAAACTCACGGGACCCCAGGAGTGTGATAAATAACTAAGTCAGGAATGCGATCTGCTTTCTCCACCAGCGATGCAATATTAATTATGTGCTCGCATTAGAGTGCTGTGTGTTAGCCAGGGGAGGGAGCCCACCCTCTGCAGTCGCAAGATGGTACCAAAGGAACTCCAGACAGCAGATCCACCAGGAGGAGGCTCCTGGCCAGGATCCCTGTGGACTTGCCAACTTTAGGTTAATCAGTTACCTGTTTACACATCCAGTGGGATTTGAGCTGGAGAATTAACTCAGCATCAGAGAAGGGAGATGCCTGGTGCTGCTCAGAGTCATTCTGGTACCCAGTGTGGGAATGCTGCCCAGGGCAGGTGAGTCCAGACAGGAGGAGGAGGAGCTGCCGGAGCTGCTTCCGATCTGGAGCTGGATCCTCTCCCAGACTTACACCTGCTTGTTCTTCCAACAGTGGGAAGACTCTAGGAGCTTCTCTGAGAGCTGGAGTCATATGTCTGGCACTTCTAAGATGCCTCTCCATCATCATCCCCGTTTGCTTCCTATTCAAAGTAACTGTCCAAAGAGGCTATATATTAATTTGCTTCCTTCTTTGTTTCTGCGGCACAGGAACTAGAACTCGGGGCCTGGCATGTGTCCCCAGGCTCTCTGCCACTGAGCACTTCCTCTTATGCAGCCTTGCATTTACATATTTTACATGTATTTATTTCCCTGTGTGTGTGTGTGTGTGTGTGTGTGTGTGTGTGTGTATGAATGTATGCATGCATGTTTGTATGTCTGCATTACATGTTGTAAACACGTGGAGGTCTGAGAACAGTTTGCAGAAGTTGGTTCTTTCCTTCAGCCATGTGGGTGTTGGGGATTGAACTCAGGTCGTTAAGCTTGGCAAGAAAGTTCCTTTACCAAATGAGTCATCAGCCATTTTTAAAAACAAATTAATTATTTGTTTTTAATTTTTAATAAACAGCTATTATCTACTCCCCCTCTCTGTGTATCTATCTTTCTGTCTCTCTCTGTCACTCTGTGGTGTCTGGTCTCTGTCCACCACGCACACGCGCGCACGTGTGTGTGTGTGTGTGTGTGTGTGTGTGTGTGTGTGCAGGCACGCGTGCCATGATGTGCATGCAGAGACCAGAGTACAACTCCGTGGCACTGCCTATCTCGGGACCAGGCTTCTGTGGCTCACACACTGTCACTGATGGCTGAGTGTCAGTGTCACTGTCACACTGTCACTCAGCCATCTCACTGGTCTCATGTGGCTCTTTCTTAGAGGCTTTTATCTTGAGTCAAGGGTCACTCAATCTCCCAGAATGGCCTTGAACTTGCCATCTTCCTTCCTCGGCCCTCCAAGCAGCCAGTATCACAGACCTGCACCATCATGCTTGGCTATAATTCAGTAAATTCTAGAAAATTATAGTGCTGACCTTATTCTCATCAATTGCAGTTTACAGACAGTTTGCAGGGAGCAAATACACAGATGATTAGTGGCTTCCAGAGGGTCTGTGTGGTCCTCTGTGGGAGCACAGTGAGTGCTGAGAGAGGCCAGGTGACTCCTGGCCTGGATGGTTACTGTCTATGCTGCAGCTCGGTCAGTGACAAGCTGTTAAGACCTTGGCGGGTGGGATGAGACATTGTGAGTCTCTAGTTCTCAGCTGTATGTTTCTCTCCAATGGGAAAGCATCCACCAAGAGTGGTTGGAATGGGGTAACATATTCAAGGTGTTCAGCTTCCTGCGGTCCGTGAGCCAGGTTATCCTGCTGTTGCTGTCATTTGCCTGCTATACACAGAGGTAAGGCCAGTCAGAGCTAAATGCTGGAGACCCACACTGGGCTGCAGTAGAGATGATCTTCTGATACCAACATTACTGTCTTACCATTTGCATTATATCACATCCCAAATGCTGTGCTCTTCCTGGTGACTGAGAAATTACACAGAGCAGAAAATATCCCACAAGAAGCTACTGGATCAGAGGGAGCTGAGTTTTCATTTTTATTCCCCTGTCCCCACACCGAGACTCAGGCAGACTGCATCTGAGCAGAGACAAGGAGCTCCCAGAGACATTTCTGATTCAGGGCTCAGAATCAACTCCAGGGCACGGGCTCTGGTCCAGCTGATACTCCCTAGGGAATGGTGATGGCGCCACATGTCAGTCACTCCACTGGGGACTTAGGGTTTTTGGATGGAAGCTTGGGGAAACAGTGAGCACAGCACTCCCATTCATTTAATTTCAGGAACAGTTGGGACGAATCTGGCAGCCATTAAAATACAAGTTTTCCTTGTATGACATGTCACAGTGGGAGCCCAAAGTCAAAACTGGTTGCCAGTGTCTAGAGATGGGTGCAGAGGGTCGGATGGCTGTTAGGTTCTAGAGAAAGGAAAACTGAGGCACCTGCAACCTGTGATACACCCCACTGCTTGCTTTTGTCCCTCAGGCCTTTCTACCGCTCAAGCTCTCTGCTCTTGTCACCTGCTCTTACAAGAGTCAGGCCAGAAGCAAGCCATGCCAGACTGGAATGGGCTTTGGAAACTAGCTCATTCAACCATACTGTCTTGAAAGGGGAGAATGCTGAAGTCCAGCTGAAAAGCTGCCTCGGACTAACCTAGCACATTATCAGCTCAGGAACCTTATAGCTACACAAGTTATCTCTACCCTAGGAGAAGAACTACTAGTATTAATCTGTTAAATGAACACAATATAAAACGGATTCCTAATGACTTATATTCATACCCACAAGTAAAGACATGTCTCATCTCTCCTCTGAGATATTTCTTTTTTTAAAAAAATATTTATTCTATTTATATGAGTACGCTGTAACTGTCTTCAGACACCAGAAGAGAGCATCAGATCCCATTACAGATGGTTGTGAGCCACCATGTGGTTGCTGGGATTTGAACTCAGGACCTCTGGAAGAGCAGTCAGTGCTCTTAACCACTGAGCCATCTCTCCAGTCCCCTCTGAGATATTTCTATTTGCAGTAGACTAACACAAAAAACCCACAATTGGTCATTGTGAAGAAAACAAAAGATGTCAAAGTGCTTAGCTCTAAACAAAACCTCTACTTAATGCCACCTCACCCACCCCAGCTTGGGGACCTTGCTGGAGAAGAGACAGAAAGACTGTAAAAGCCAGAGACAGTGGTTGACTCTAGGGAAACAGTGTCTTCTGGACACAGCAGGCAGCACACAGGAGCTCACTGTGTCAGTATGCATAAGACCTGAGCAAGCACAAGCCAGACCAAATCCCAGCGTGGAGATGGAAGGCAGGTATGAAGGTGGGTACAATCACATACTGTAGGCTATATGGAGGAGAAGATGGGTTTTATTCTTGACCAATGGGAGAGGACTATTAATATCAGTGTCACCTTTAATAATGAACGCTCCATAGAATTATCCCTAGATGTAACCAACACACACCTCTGCTGTCAAAAACTCCTGGGTTCAAATCCTGACATTTACCAACTGGGCAACCTTAGAAGAATCCATGTGAGCTCTTGAAGCCTCCCTTTCATTTACAGAGAATATAGATATGAATTCTTACTCTGCATTGGATAAAGCCAATGTCAAATGCTATGGGCCAAGAAGCCCAGCAAAGTACTAGGGTCTCAGCAGGGAGACTGTGCACAGGGGCAGTGCTTTGTATTTGTCCAGCCAGCCCTTCAACCACTAGTGGCCCCAAATGTGCTATGCCAACTGATAGGGATTCACAGGGCACTGACCAGCTTTGAAGTGCCTTTAAATACAGTGGAAGAATATGATCAAGACGGGGCCATTGGATGCAGAGTCAGCTGCTGAAATGACAGGTGAAAGAAGAAATAATACAACCCATGCATTCTGGGATGACTCCTCGAAAGGTCAGGCCAGGGAGCTTAGTGTTTGCTTCTGTGAGATAACAAGGTAAACTGAGACACACAACCTGCTATCTCTACAAGCCATGGCAGAGATACTCTTAAACAGAGACTGTAAATTTAAATCCCAACTGTAGTCAGATCAGGAACAGAGACAGGAACTGCTATGACCTGGGGAACGTGGGATTGGATTGGATGTCAGCTCTGAGCAAAGTCAGACACAGGTCGAGTGACTTTTATCATAGTTAATTGAAAATCTAGATTCTCGTGGAAGATATCACGAACCACGTTACCAAAACAAACAAGCAAACAAACAAACCCATATGAAATATCAAAAAGGCCAAATACAAAATATTAACAAACTGTGATGATTCCTAGAACTACCAGGGTTTATGTTGTGTTCAATGCCAGAATCCAGGGGGCGCTCTCCCACCAGGAAAAGATGCTTTTTGTGTATGGGTCTGTGTTCACATGTGTATGTATATATGTGTGTACTTAGGTGTGCATGCATGGCATGCATGTGGAGATCATGGACACCTTCAGGATGTGGAAATGTTACTAAGATGCAGTCCCCAGTCTACCTACCTACCAAGTGAGAATTAACCATGACTACTCAGATCCAGGGACAAAGTAACAAAAGGTTCTAAGTGGGCTTGAGAGATGGCGCTGCTGATAAAGTGTTTGCTGTGCAAGCCCAAGGAACTGAGTCCAATCCCCTAAATCCATGTGAGGGTTCCTGTCCAAACACAATGTGAGTGGTACCTGAGGAATATACTTAAGGCTGTCTGCTGGCTTCCACACACATACGTGCATGTACACCTACCTGCACACACATGTGTACCCCCATACATACACAGGTGCATGTACACCTGCACATACATGTGCACCCTATACATACACACACACACATGTGCACCCCCATACATACACACACATACAGGTACATGTGCCACTGCATACACATATGCACCTAAACACTCATGCCCACACGTACACATACAGGAATAAGTTCAAAATATTTCTTGGGAGAAAAGCTGGGAGTCTGAGCAGCATCTGCTTCTGTCTGTCCTCAGCTAACACGAGGGCCCCTTGAACTCTCACACAGGAAACTTTTCCCTGGTTGTCTACCTGGGAGACAGGCCCCAGCGATAGCTTTCCACCTCTGGTGCATTACCTTGCATTGTCCCGGCCATGTGACTTCAGGAAGTTCATATCTCGATATCTGGAAAGAAATGCTACCAGCTGGTCATTTGTCCTGTAGAAACAAACAGAAGAGAAAGTCAGGGTCCTCTGCAGAGGTACTGGTGTTTGCTCCACTTTTAGTCTTAGGAAGCAGATTTCACTCTGCTTTCCTGGATTCGCCTGTTCTGACCACAGCACACAGTCTGATGATGTGTCTTCTTGGCAGGTCCTATCCCTGGGCCTGTCACATTGCCTGAAAACAGGCTGTGCTCTAGTTTTATTCTGGCTGCAGTGTGGTAACATCTTGGGAAGGGGCAATTTCAGAGGGAAAAGTTATTGCCCTGATTATTGTCCATGAAGAAAGCCAGTGTATCAACAGCTGGGGACCGCTGGACACACCCACAACCACAGTCAAGAGCAGAGACAAGCGATTGACTGTCATGCTCATCCTGGCTTCTTCATTGTTATACATGTCAGGACCCCTACCCAGTGAACAGAGACACACACATGGATCTGGGTCTTCCCACGACAATCAATTCTGACAATGCTTGTCCCTATACATGACACAGGCCAGCCCAATATAAGCAGTCCTTCATTAACCTGTTTTCCCAGGTGAGTCTAGGTTTTGTCAAGTTTACAGTTAAAACCATAGGCTGTGCATCCGTTTCCCACACACTCTACTGTTCAGGGAACTCTGAGGACAAGAACAGTGTCTAATATGCTTCATTGGTCATGGTCAACAATAGTCATCAGTATTCAACCCAATGCCACAGATCAGACTCAGGGTCTTCACTCTTGCTGTGCATAGGCCATTTTGTCCTCTCCATTTATGGCATGTTCTTGTCATTTAGGTTTTCAAATGTCATTTCTTGAGGCAGGTCTTTTCTGGCTGTTCCTCCTAAAGTAGCCCTGACTCCTCCAGCCCATCTTTATCACATCATGATGTTGACTTGACAGCTTTATCACCATTTGAAAGCACTCTCTTGGCTACCTTACAATATAAGGGTCTATAAGGAAAGAATCTGGTCAGATCTGCTCATTCTTGGCACACAGTAGGGCTGACACTAATGTTTGTGGAAGGAAGGAAGGAAGGAAGGAAGGAAGGAAGGAAGGCAGGCAGGCATGCTGAAGGAATGGATAAGTTCCGATGAGCTGAGGTAGAACTGATTCCTCCAGTGCACAGAGAGCAGTGAATGAATCCTAGTGTGGATTGAGCTTTAAAAAATATGAAGCGCCGTGCAAACGGATGACATCGTTCCCAGCATTGTTATCCCAAATTTATCACCATCAATCTCAGTGTTCACAGTGCCGTCACAGCTAATCAGCTTGTGCATACAGCTGTGACAGTATTTTAAAAGGCAGTCACACAGGTCTCCATCTGCCAGAGATGCAGTCGCCTCTTCCACTGAATAAACCCAAACAGGTAAATGGTGCTGATGTGACAGCTCCTTCATCACCACCACCGGGGTCCTCTGTTGGGGGAGGGAAGGTGCTCCTTAAAGAGCAGGGGTTAACTACTCTTCCAGACTGGGTGAGGTGGGAAGAAAGAGGCTCTATGGGAACACAGGGAGGCTGGACTCTTCCTTTTGAGTTGTGTGTTGGGGTGTGTTGCTTCTGTGTATGCACAAGAGAAAGGAGGTCAGCAGACAACGTTGGGTGTTAGTCCCTCACTGTCTGTCCTGTTCCAGTCAGGGTCTCCTGTTCACTACTAATGTACACCAACCAGACTGTCTGGCCAGCGAGTTTCTAGGGAGTCCCCCACATCTGTCTGTGGTCTCATCTCACAGTAGAAGTGCTTAGATTATAGATGTTCACTACTCCTTAGGACTTTATGCCTGGGTTGGAGTTTTAACTCAGGTCCTCATGCTTGAGTTAACCCGTGTTCTGTCTATTGTGTGTGCATCTCTGTAACTCTAACGCTGGGCTTGAGAGAAGCACGTAGTATCTCAGAAGGCAATGTCTAAGCTCCAGAAGTGGAAGCACAGCCCGCCATGTGACTAAAGGACAAACTAATTGCCCAACTCCCTGAAGAGTGAGTGGCCCTCTGTAAATTAATTTCCCCCTGGCTGCTCACACATGAACAACTGAGCACACAGTAAGTTCATCATACATTCTCAACAAGAGGATGATGGGTAGGCTTAAGGGCGCACAGTAGGCACACATTGAACACATGTTGCTTTGCTCTTTCTATCTCAGAGGTGCCCGGTCTGTGCCACCTTCATCCCTCAGCCCCCTATTTCTCTGCCACGCTTCAGCATTGTCAATATGAATCGTCATCCAAGAAGAGGATGATGGGTAGGCTTGAGGGCACACAGTAGGTACACGTTGAACGCATGTTGCTTTGCTCTTTCTACCTCAGAGGTGCCCAGTCTGTGCCACCTTCAGCCCTCAGCCCTCTATTTCTCTGCCACACTTTAGCACTGAATCGTCATCCACTCATTGGATGTCATATGCCGACCTCTAGATGGGTGGAAAGGGGGCAGAACAGAGCAGTTGAGGCGTCTGAGATGAAAAGAAATGTGGTCAATGTTCCAGCCTCTTATTGAAGTAAAAACCAATTAGAAGCCAACCATACTGGGGTGGCAGATGCCTGAAGAGCCTCCTGTATCTGCAGCCTGGTAAAAATCTATTGTATATGCAGAGCCCTGCCTACATATACAGAGATGAATCTTAGGGATAGATCCCGAAGGCCAACCTTGGTGAGTCTGGACAGCAATGGCCAACCAAGGTTCCCAGGTTCCTGGGCCTCCCACTAAAAAGGGCCTCCAAGGAGCTGCTGGCATAAGCAGCTACTCGATGACTTTATTAAAGAAAATCAGGTGATGTCTTTCCCAGCCATCCGGAAGCCCACTCCATCTCCTCTGTCTCAGCCGCTCTTATTTACCAAACCCTTGCCACACTCTGCGACAGTTCATTATTGTCGTCCTGATGAATAAAAGGATAAGTTAACCTCTGATTGGGTCCCCAGCAGCAGGAATAATAAACAGGGCCTCTGGGAGGGGGGAAGCTTAGGTGGGAGGATTGAAGGGGCCAAGGCCGGGCTCCAGGAGCCCCCTCTGGGAAGTCTCAGGCCTCCCAGGGTCAGCCTGCTGTGGCTCCATTTAGCAACCCCAGAAAGCATCTTTCAGGGCTGGAGCTGGGGCCATTTTCGCATTTCCCGCTTCACCAGGTCCCCATCTGACGGGGATGAATAGGCATTTAGTGAATTTACTTAGCGATGCTTCCACATGAAAACGTCTCAAAGGATGACATCTTAGGGGAAGAGAGGGTGGCTGGGGAGGGGCTGGAGCCCTTGCATAAAGCCCCCTTTCAAAGCAAAGCCCTGCTAGTAAGTGGGCTCGCTGGATTGGCTGGATGGGTGGGGTGAGGGGAACTGCCTCTTACTCTATTTGGCTGGGCGACCCTGTAGCTCCTTGCTTGCCCCCTCTTTGTAAAATGGCTACTCTGGCCAGTCGATCCCTGCTCCTGCTCAAAAAAGGAGATGGGATTCAGCTGGGGACCAACTCTCCCAATTGCTTCTGTCAATAATTGCCTACATATTTAGTCCATTCCAGATAAAGAACAGCTTGTGATCTGACATTTTACCCCATTCCAGCCTTGCTGGCTTGGACCCCCTCCCCCCACACTTTTCTTTTATAAAGCAGTATTTCTCCACATGGCTCCCATCACTCATCTCTGGGACCTGTGTAGCCAGATCCACTTTTCTGCTGACACTGATAACAGGCCAGTCTATCTCTTGTTGATTGCAGGTGCCCACTGCTGCAACGGTGAGGACCAATGGAAATATCTGCTTCAATACGTAGTATGTAAGCAAACGCTGAAACCAGGAGTGAACCATAAGTAAGACAGTTGCAAAGTGAGGCTGCAAACCATGGCCATCCTTGGATGTGCACTGTGCTCTAGCTTCAGGCCAGAGGCTGGCTGTGCTCTACCTCCTTTGATATTTACGAGGATTCCATACAGTGAGTTTCACTCTCATCTGACAGACTGCTGGTTGGACTCAGAGACATTAGGTCATGAGGGAAAGTACAGAACCAGGCTTGGGACCTGGTTCTGATGTTACAGCTGGTGCTCTTGATAAATAGCTCACTCTGCAAAATGACAGAGAGTGGCGGAGTGGGAGGATGGGTGAATTCCATCCCAGGAGCAGAAGAAAAACTAGAGGCGTGGGCGGGGAGGAGCCATGCTTGCAGCCTGGCCTGCAAACCCGAAGCTACTCTGAGAAACGCTACACTTGGGGCTGGAGAGATGGCTCAGTGCTCATGAGCACTGGCTGCTCTCCCAGAGGACAGGGTTCTGTTCTCAACACCCAGCGCCCACATGGTAGCTCATCTGAGTCCCCTCTCTGGCCTCCATAGGCACTGCATACATGCGGTACAAATATAGGCAGGCAAAACACTCACTCATACACATAAAATAAAAAATAAATAAATCTTCAAGAGAAAGAAACAATGCATCGTAAGCCTCACCCAAGACCTATTGAGATAAACTCAACTTCTTGTCTCTTTTTGAATGTTCGTGTGTGTGTGTGTGTGTGTGTGTGTGTACGTGTGTGCACTGTATGGAGGTCAGAGGTCAGCCTCGGTTGTCAGTCCTCTGGCACTGTCCACCTTACTTTGTTTGGTTTGGTTTTTTTTTTAGTTTGTTTTGGACAGAAAGTCCATTATCTTGGCCAGTGAGCCCCAGGGATCTGCCTGTCTTTATTTTCACAGTGCTTCAATTACAAACACGCAGCACCACACCTACTGGGGCTTGAACTCAGGCCACAGCAAGCACTTGACCTGCTGACCCATACCCCTGGCTTGAGATCAACGTGCCTTCTCTGGCTCCCAGGTGCCATGCATGCTCTTGTCAAGTTTGAGCTTCTCGGCTCTGCTGAGTATGCAGCTAGACGACGACGGAGTTTCTTCCCCCTCTATCTGCTCCCTGGGGGCCCTTCTGGAATGCCCACACTTAGAGGGGAGTTCCTTTCGTCTCCATAAGGCATGAACCTCAGGTGCTGGAGTATTAAATAGAACCATGCATGTAAGACCTCTAAGATAGCACCTGGTACAGGGTAAGTCTTTGACAAATGTTACCTGTCATTTAATAGTATCACTGTCATCTGAAACATTGGGTATGTAAGACACTTTGATCCAGAGAAAGCAATGATAGGGCCCAACTTGCCTCTGACTTGGAGGGCTCTCTGTGCTTAAGACCCACAGCATATACTACAGAGGACAAAGTGGAAAATAACCCTTTGAGGGGACTTGTCCTCATCTGTCCACTGGTATAAGATAAAAGATGTCCCCTAGAGCACAGGACACCACCATTTTCATGGCCACACCTCTGAATATCAGGACAAATAGGATGAGGGGAACAACCTGACCCTTCAAGAGCAGCCAGAATCCCAGCTCCTGCTAGAAACATACTCTAGGTACATAATAAGTACTGGGTAGGCATCCCAGCAACTACCAGGCACTTGAGGGTACTCAGGCCAGGGTAGACTGACCAGGCTGGGGGGCTCAAGCCTTCTTCCTTTCTTATAGTATCAATAATGTTAGGGGTTCTAGAGGACTAAATCACCTCACAGGAACATGTAAATGACCTCTTGTTGGCTGGGGTGTGAGGTGTGGGCAAAACTACCCTCCATGCCCGGGACAACTGGTGCCCATCTGTTAGGTAACAACACTGGGGGTTCCTATCTGGATGCATGAGCAGGACCTTGGACAGTACCTTGGACAGTCCCTGCTAGGCAAGTGGCTATTGTCATATTAGGGAAGAAACTGGGCTAGATCCCTTTAGGACCTCAGCTCCCTGCAGCAGTCAAACATGAGTCAGTCAATTCAACTTCCCACTTGGTGGGCAAGATTCAGCAATGTGGCTGTTTCTTTAGGCACAGGAGACAGCCATCACCTTCCCAAGCCTCATGCTCCCTTTTGAGAGTGTTGAGTTACTTAACACAGCTGTACAGCAGACTTAATAACACAGACACGGTGTGAGGATTGACTTTCTCCATAGCTCACCTAAAACCAGAACTAGCCATCTCTCTCACTCCCGTGACAGTCCATCTCCTGACTGGATTGAGGCCTCTTTGCTTGGTTTATTTTGGGGGTGCACAGGCAGTAGAGACACTTTCAAGCCTATTTCCTCAAGGCTCCAGATATTTTTAGCACAGACATTAACAACATCTCCCTATGAGGAAGAGCAGGAATCCCAGATCCCCACAATAGAAAAAGTGAAGTTCAAGGCTGTTTGGAGACGAAAAGCAAAGGAGTCAGAAAATAAAGCCAGCCTTGGTTACAAATGTAGTCAAGGTGTACATAGAAGGTCCTGGGGGATTGTGTGGAAAGTTCCGGGTGCTGTATTTGTTCCTGGATGCTATAGTTATTATTACAGCACCCAGGACAAGTGGACTGGCTGAAACATCATCCTACCTCCAATAGGCATTCACCTTAACTTTCTAAAACATGAGTTTGGTGTGATACGTCTTCCACTTTATGTGCTTCAGGAACTTTCCATCAGGGGCAGGCCAGTGTGCTAACTGCCTAGCAAGGCACGTTACATTTCTTACGTTCAGACTCTGCCCACAACAACTTTGGGACTATTTGACTTGAAGCTTTCTAACTGTTCAGTCTCTTCCCTAACAGGTCCTTTCCTATGCCACATGCCTGTGGCAGCAGTGGGTGACAACAACAGTGTAGCAAGGTCCTATGATATGGAGTGAGTCGCCAGCAATGAAAGGAATCATGAGACACACACCCAAAGCATCCCACAGAGACTGTGGGGACGGTCCCTCCCTCCACGCAAGCAGCAGGCTGGAGAGCCACCTGGATAATAAAACCCAATCGCTGCTAATTGGATTTACCTTTTTGTTACTCATGAAAATGATGTGGCACTAAAACATGCTCATTGCATTTGAAGGGACCTGCAAATCACTTTGCAAAGCCTTGACACGTTCACAGAGCATTTGGGAGAAACACATTTCTCATTTTAAACACACATATGCCATCTGAAGAGGCCATTTATCTGATGTTCCATCAGTGAGATCTCTGAACACGCCAGCCCTTCCTCAAGATGGCTGTAATGGCAAGGTGACTGGCAGGGATCAGCACCAAGAGACCCAGTTGGTTCTGAGGCTGCTAGAAGCATGAAGAAATTAAACTGTAGCCTGCTGTGGTACCACATGCCTGCAAGACCAGCACTCTGGAAGCTGAGGAGAAAAGATGGCATGAGGCCAGCCTGGACTGTGTATCGAGACCTTATTTCCAAACAAACAAAATATTTAAATATGCTGTTCGGTTTGGTTTGGATACATACATACATACAAACATACATATCCACAAGGCACATACATGTGTATGTGAAGTCAATTTGTTAATTACATATGAATTCTCTGTAATCTGGCTGTCTTTACATGTTATGAGACATATCAAGTAAGTATCCTCTTCCACTAGACAAATTCTAGCTTCCCATATGTCCTAGTCAGTTTAACTGTCAACTTGACAGCCTAGAATGGTCTGAGGAAGGACTCGTAGTCCTTCTATGAAAACCCTTCTTCTATTAGTATCATCACTACGTCGGTAGAACTAGAGTTGGCACTGACCTAACTCCCAGAACACCAGATAGGGTGAGTGTGGATACTGGCTGAGAGTGGGGCTGAGTGCAAAGGGCAGGTGACTGCACTTCTCACCTCGCCCTCCTTGGCCAGCCCACTAAGTCTACCAGCTTGTCAGAACTGGATCAAGGTCACAGTGTCTCCTTCGGCAGACAGGAAGCCACACACACTTCCACAGAAATCAAACCCTGTGGCCACCTCTGCAAGCTCTGTGCAGACACAGAAGTCTGCTTCAGAGAGTCTCTGATAGACCAGAATTGTTACTTCCTGTATCGTCTCCACCCACACATTCTCAAGGGTATTTGTTTACCTCAGAGCTGAAGAGAAGATTTAAGAGATCAAAATGTGTAAGTAGAGAGTTCAGGCCTTGAGTAGGTAATGTGGCACTTCTTGGGGACAGAAGATTTTAGAAAAAAAATTTTTTAAAAGAATTTATCAGATCCATCTGTGGTTATCAGACTGCAGCCCCCAGACCGAAACCTCTTCCAGGCAGTTGTGGCCTCAGGACATCTGGCCCAAGGCTTCTCTGTAGAATGCACACTTTTGTCTGTTTCTACACTGGCATGGGTCATGGGAGAAATTTGCATTGAATAAAAAGGTTTAGAGGCCCGAAATAAAAATTCAACAACCATAAAAGCCTAACTCTTTTCATTTTTTAGGAAAGCGGGATGATGACATTTTTTCCCCTTTGAATAGTAGTACTTCCTCTAGAACATGGGGAATCCTACTATAACATGGCAAACATGGTAGCTTGGAGGGTAAAAGGGAGACTCCAGACTGACTACACTGTCAGCACGGGCCCTGGGAAGAGAGGACCCACTCCAGGCGTGTTAGCTCTGTTCTTTTCAGTGTTAGATTGCCTTTCTTTGCCTTCCCCTCCATCCTGGCTTGCCTACTCAGTGTCTAGAATTACTGTGCACTCTGCTCTCTTGGGAAGTGTGGTTTCTCCAGACTCTCAGGCCAGGCTCTGACTAGAGCATATGCTAAGTAGATGCTCTGTGCCTCCAAATGTGCTTTCTGGCTTCAGACACAAACTCTGCTCTTTGCCTGTGAGTTCCTCTGGAGTCAGGTGGAGCTGTTTCCACGGGAAAACTGAGCCCTGGTTGTTTGACTGTCTGAACGTACGCATCCTGGTCCTTTGGTCAAGGTTACTCATTTACAGGAATCTCTATCTCTTCCAAAAGAGTTATTTACTCAGGGTCAATATCTTAGCCTGGCTCCCTGTGCGGTTCCATGACAACCTGCACAGTGTTTGCTAACAAATCAAAAAAAATTAGAAAATAAATGCCATTAGGTGCCATATCAGAGAGCTGCGTTAAAGAAGCAGTATGTCAAGCTCATTGATCATTGAGGAGCTATTTTCAGATCTCTGGATATTTACATGTCTGTACTGGGAAAAAGACCACGCATTGTAAAGCAGGGCATATACCAGATGAAGGCCAAGCACACACCTCCTTTGTTCTTGCTGCTGTCATCTCATTAATTCCTTCAGCAAACATAAATGCTAGACTTACTATAAATCGGGAACTGTTCAAGATGCCAAGGGAAGAATCGTGATGGAGACAGAGGCCCTGTAAGAACGAGCTCTGGTATTGCATGTCCTGGACTACCTTAGGTCCTCCATATCAATAATGTGGCTAGTCAGGAAACATCTTTGCAAAAGCTGAGATCTGACTGTGTTCTCCACAATAGAGGAGGCGCTGTGGTAGAGGAAAGGCTAGCAGACATTCTGCACCCTAGCTGGACATAGCACACAATAGTTGCTTCATGCATACAGACTGCTGTATGATATTTCCCAAGGATGTGTCAGCTTTCTGAGGTGAACTTTTAAAAATTTAAATTAGATTCCTTCTAGGCTAAAGAAAATACATGGGAAGGTCTAGTAGAGACAAGCCAAATGGGTGACGGCCAGGTGAGCCACTGTTCTTGCAGGAACATTGAGCTGACCTGTGTTTGAAGCCTGCCTGCCTGTCTTGTAGGCAACCTTTCTCCGCTAAGCTTCAGTTTCCTTGTTGGAGTCAGGCCAAGACTGGATAGCCCCTGTGTATGAAACGTCTAATTCAGGGCACATAGTTATTCCTTGATTATGATAGCTCTTGTGACTTATTTGACTCTGAGAGAGGAAGGAGGGTGGCTGGTCCCATGTCTCCAGCCCCAGCATACCATGTTATGACACACAGCCACTAGGATACCAGGATAGTCTTTGAAGTGTCAAGAGGCTAAGGAGCAACCCAAGTCCAGCCTCAGTGGTTGGCCCTACAATAATGACCATAGATAGTAGAGCATACCCACACACTCGTGTATCTATGTGAAATACATTGTGCATATTCACAAGCATCCTAGAAGTTAGGCCTCTAAAGGGTAAATGGAAATCTCTTCTCTTTCTACCTCACCCTCTTAGTGTTTCTCCCCTTTCTCTTAGGTAGCCACACACACTAAAATATCACCATTCCCAAAAGAATTAAAAAACACACTTGCAAAACTTGTATGTGGATTTTCTTAGCAGTGCTATTCAAAAGGTGCGAACAACCGAAACATCCATCAATGTACAAATGAATGTGGTATAGACATTTGATGGAATATTAAATGGAATGAAATAGAAATAATTTCTACAACATGGATTAATCATGAATGTATTGTGTTAAGGCAAAGAAGCTAGACACAGAGTGCACAGATATGGTTTTGGTTAATACAAAATACCCAGTCACCAAATCTAAAGAAAGAGAAAGCAGACTGGTGGATCCCCAAGTCTGGGAGATCCTAAGAGTGACTGCCAAATGAGTACCAGTTTTTGAGGAGATTAAAATACCTAGAACCAGAGGTGGTGCTGGATGCATGACACTGAAGGCACTAAATGCCGTGGGGTGGGTTTTATGGCATGTGTACTTCGCTACCACAAATAAAGAGTAGTTGAGCCTAAACAGTTCAAAAATGTAGAAAAGGTTCATCAGTGCACAGCTGTCATGATGACCTTGGTACACTGTCTGTAGCAGGCATATAGGACACAGATTTTGAGCTGAGGAGTCACGGCATCCTGGCGAGCAGCCCCTCTTACAGCAGGGCAAACAGCTTCCCAGCTCGAGGGCAGCTGTGTCGGTGAGAGTAGGGATGGCAACATGAGCGACTGCAGAGCAGGCACGTTAATCTGTTCCAGGCTCTAAGTGTGTCTCTCTTCCCAGCAACCTTCTGAGACCAGTGCTGCCAATTAAGCCCATTTTACAGAGGAAGAAGTAAAAACCGGCATGAAGGACATGTCTCCTGCTAGACAGACTACTTGAAAACAGGATCAAAGAGTTGAACCAGACAGCCTGAACTCAGGCCCTGTTGAATACAGAGGGCTGAGGACCACTTGATTCAGTTAATGGAAACTGGAGGGAAGGTGGCAGCTGATATCCTTTCTCTCAGAGGACAAGGACAGTAAGCACCTGCCACATGACAACAGGGGATTGTATGGGGGCTCAGACTCTGTCTCAGGATACATAAAGCTTGCATGAGCCAGGCAGGCTTGGTACCAGGAGGTCCCCGTGTCCCACTGGGCTCCCTGACAAGCTTCTAGGCTCTGTTCAGGCTCCTCCGGCTAAGCAGAGGTGCAGCTGAGCAGGATTTATGGGAACCCAGCATGGCTCATTGTTCTTTTGAAATGGACCCTCTGGCACTTCAGAGGTCCTCCATTTTTATAGTGGTGAGATCCCGAAAATGCCTCTAGCAGGGACAATTAAGTAAAGACAAACCTGTGGGTCCCAACTCAGGGATGTTTTCACTAATTCTGGTTTAAAAAAAGCACAGCAACACATCTCATCTGGCCTCTCTTCCTCTACTGAGACAGCAGTCACTAAAGGCACGACGGGGTTGTCAGTGACACCAAGGGGGCTCACACTTTCATTTCTGTGGCATCCAGAAGATGCCAGGTGCTGTAACAGGCACTAAAGGCACAATGGTGGCTAGAACAGATGCGCCCTTGAGTACCTGCAGACCGAGTAGGGTTGTGTCTCTGAGATGCCATCACTGTCCCCGGTTGACTACTCTCTCTCTGAGTTAAGCAGGCGCCTCACACATGGCAGTTTTAACACTCACAGCAAGCTCAGAGGGAGGGAACTTGCCTTGTTTCATCCTTAGATGAGAGAACTGAGGCAGTGGGTGGTCAAGTGACCTTCCCAAGGATGCCCAGCCAGCAAATGGGGACGGACAGCTGAAACTTGAACTTTGACCCTCCACACTATTCAAACCCATCTTTGTTACTCTTCCCTGACGGCCTGAGCAAGTGGGAAGTTCTGCCAAAGAGGAAAGAAGTTTTTAGGTTCAGCTTCATTTTCTTCTCAGGCCACTGGGAGCAGGGTGCCTAAAATACCAGCTGCTATGGTTAATCCCAACACAGGAAAGACCAGGATATACTACTTAGGATGAGCTATATGGAATGTATCCACTTGTATGGCCTGAGCTCTGCTGTGCATATCCACCTGCATGGCCTGGGATATACTGTACTAACCCACCTGTAAAGCCTGGGGTCTAATGTACTTATCCTCTTCCCTAGACTGGGACACACCATTCCTGAGAATTTGCACAGTCTGAGATATACCATATCGATCCACCTGTATAGCCTGGACTAGCAGGAAAAAAAAAATGCATTTCAATTTCTCCTTCTCTGGAGTCTGGCAAAGTTCTATACTTTTCCCTGCCATCTTCCTCCTTCCTGCCAAACAATGGTCAGGAACTGGGGCACGATCGCTATGGCACTGTGCAATTTAAGAAAGAAACTTTGAAAGGCCTCCTGTTGCCGTCAGAACACACTCTGGTCTTTAACATAGATTTCAAGGTCCCCTATGGTCTGACCACCTTCCTTTCTGGCTGTAAGCTGTTGACCGTCGCCATTGCCACACCCTGCTTACATCAGCGCACCTTCATTGGCTGGGTGAGTGGTATTCTCTCCTGCCTGAGGACCTTTGAATGCACAGCCAGATCCACCCCCCTACTCCTGCCTGGAGCACAACTCTCTATCACTCAGTCATTTCCTCTTATTTCAACTCTCAACTCAAAGGTAATCCATTCTCCAGGAAAGTTCCTCTGCCCCCTAGAATAGAGGAGGTTCCATGCATACCATTTTACTTAGTATGCTTGCATATCTCTTTTGCAACAATGTCATAAAAGTATAATTATTTAATGGCCTGATCAGTCTGCTCTTTAATGGCAGGGCTGTTGGGGCCAGACAAATGTCAGGCATACTGTAGGTCTTCGCTAAGCAAGTGCTAGTTGACTTGATGGTATGGATGGATGGATGGATGAATGAATGAATAGATAGGCCTTAAAACTTATGTTATTAAAATGCATTTGGTTTTTAGCATATTATTTGAAAGTGTTTTGTTTTCTCTTTGGAATGACATTGCCACCTGCTGCAGACCCTAGAGACCCAATTACAGGAGAGGAGCTTGTGCAGATAGAGGCAAAAGGACAGTGAGGAGTCAGAGACACAAGACCTACCAAGTTACAGAAGACCAGGACTCTGGGAAATCTTGGAGCATTTGAAGATATTAAGGTATTAGCCAGAAACATGAATGTTTAGCCAAAAAGTGGAGCATGTGTGTACAGCATGTGCTTGTGTGTGTGTGTTTGTGTGCATGCAGAGATCCTGGCAAGAGCTAAGACCAGTGACTGTTGGCATCAGTGCCATTAGCCTTTCTGATTCTGGCTGAAGCTAGTGGCGCAGGGTGAACTGCCGGGCTAATGAGCACCAGGTATTAATGATGGGTTTTCACAGAGAAGGTTGGCTCTGGCTGAGTCTTACAGCAGGGGGCTGGACTAAACTAATGACACGGACTTCTGCCTCCAAGCCAGCTGTCTTTGCCTTCTTGGCTGGCTCTGGCTGGACAGTCTGATGGAAGGGCTGTACTTCACAAGCTGCATCTAGGCTAGAGATGAAGGCTGAAGAAGAAGAGCACTGGGGTGCATCAGATGTTGCTGTTCAAGGGCAGAGGAGACAGAACAGAGGGCATTGATAATGTGCTATCAACTGGGAACCTGAAGACTGACCCTGTGAGGGGACCAAAAGCTGGCACACAGGCTGAAGAGGCCATCTACAGTGTGAACTAGGAAGACACTGGTGGAAATACCAGAAAGTTCAAGGGAACTTCTAGGGAAATGTGTGTATGGTCAGAACTAGACTTGCAAAGGTTGAGACATGTGTTCTAGAGATGACACATGGCAGCTATGTCAGGATGAGCTAAGGTGGAGCTTGCATACCATGGCCCACTCCTGTACATAAAGCTTTATTGGAACACAGTAAGAGCCATTCGCTTACATATTAGTCTGTGGATGCTTTATTGCTCTGACAGTGAATTTCATCCATGTAGAGACCATTGATCAATGCAGCTCACAGGACCAAACATTTCCCTTTATAAAATCTATCTAGGAGCTAGACAGCTCAGTAGGTAACATACTTGCTGTGTAGACGTGTAGACCTGAACTTGGATTTCCACAGTGGTGTGTGCCTGTTACTCCGATACTGGGAAATAGATAGGACTATGCATGGAGTTTACTGACCAGCTAACTAGTCAGGCTTATCAGTAAGTTTCTGGTCTAGTGAGAGATACTGTCTCAAAGAATACAGGGGAGAGCAAATGAGGAAGACGTCTGGCATCAACCAAAGCTCTGTTTGTCTGTCTGTCTGTCTGTCTGTCTGTCTGTCTGTCTGTCTGTCTCTCTCTCTCTCTCTCTCTCTCTCTCTCTCACACACACACACACACACACACACACACACTCACACTGATCAGTCCTTTATCCAATACAATGTGTCTCTCCATTTACCTATTCCTCTACCTTCTCCATGCCTTGGCCTTCTTTGATTTGTGATGTGGAATTTCATGTATCCCAGGCTGGACTTGAATACTCTCTATAGCTGAGGGTAAGGGTGGTCTTGGACTCTTGAGCTTTCTGGTGTTTCCACCAGTGTCTTCGTAGTTCACACTGTTCTTTAGAGTAGCTTTGCTCATAAAGCTTTCAACCCACAAGCATGGAATATCAAACAAAGCACTATACTTTGCCAGCACCCAGCAAAGTGGCTTACACATAGTAGGCCTTCAATAGAGATTTCCTGAATGATCAAAGAGCCACTTACTTACTGTATTGTTGCTTGGTAAATGTTTTTTCTTATTTCATCAGAGACCTTTTCAAGGGAGATTTCCAGTTCTGAATGTCAGGTTGGGTGCATTAATTCTTCCTCATATGTGTTCAACTCTCTAAGTGTTCACACATCCAAAATCTCACTGTCTCAGGTCTTTGCAAACCACAAGCAGTGTGTGGGCCGCACTCAAGTTTCTGAGGCTTAGTGTTAACCACATGGGCGGATCGAAGTCTGATCTGTGGCTCTCAGCAGGTGGGAATATTCTCACCATCTCTTGTCTCATAAACAGAAACAGTGAAGGTCCTCTCTTGCTGTATGGATAAACAGTTAAGAGAGACCAGGAAATAGTCAGGACCCTTAGGGATAGATGCCAGTGTTCGGTCTGGTCATGAGAGACAACTGACTCCAGCTAGCTCAATGAAGAGGAAGCTACAGCTCTTGGTTTTGCATGCATCCATGCCTCTCATTCAGGACCTTGCCCCAGCTGCCTAATGCTTCTGCTGTACCTTCGAAAGCGATCTGAGTAACGGAACTCTTTAGCTAAAGGTGTCCAGAAAATTCATTGTTTAAGAAGAACTTGTTAGAAACTTCCCCAGGGTGGCCAACTTTTAAACAAAGATTGACTCTGTAATCAAAAATCGTCTGGCCTTAGACCAGAGTCTAGCAGCACAAGGAACATAATTGAGAAAGGGGTGGCAGTGTTTGCGCCCCTGGCTGGATTTTGCCAAGGAGTGTTGAGTGATGAGCACAATTAGAGAGGGCAAAGAAGAATCCTCCGCGGAAGGAGGCGAGGCCCTGGAGATGGGCAGCAGCTCTTGGGCATGGTTTTTACTCCTAGGTAGAGAAACAGAACACTAGTGCTGACATTACACGTCACCTTCCTCAATGGAAATGCTGCCTGCTATGGTCTGTGGGGCAGTAGACCATGAGAGGCAGCCTAGTCCTCTGTTGAGCTAAGGCTAGAAGCCCCAGAGACCCTGAAGGGATGGTAGGAGCTTCATCTGCTCCCAGGCACCAGGCCCCTGTCACTAGCCTCAGCCCCCCATGAATTTTGTCTATCAGTCATGTAAGGACAACACCCCAAACTCCTTCACATATAGCTGAGGAAAAGAACATAACCTGTATAGTCACTTAGGGTCAAGACAGAGATTGCCATTCTAATGAGGTACATAGAGGCCTGGAGGGCTTAGCCAATATCCTTCCCAGATATTTCTCCCTGCAAAAGGTATTTAATCTCAGGCTCACCCTGAGAAGCAGGGTATGGTTTTATGCATTCACTTTCAACCATAGCAATAAATGATTTGGAACCACAGACTGTCTCTTTTCATTGGGATCCACTGTGGGGAGCCATGGAGAAAGTCTGTGCCTACAGAGCCGCTGTCTAATCTCCCATAGAAGGCCTCTCTGCACTCCCAGCCATGACTGCCACCAAGCCCAAGTCTGCCACCACCACAGTCAAGCCAAGGACAATCACAGTGGGACCAGCCGGAGCTCCCCTCCCCACCCCCAGCCCCAGGCTAGATCTAGCTCGAAGGCCCAGATTCTGTTCTCAGTTCTTCCTTAACTTCCAGTGGCACCTGGTGGTCCAAAAAGCCCGGGAAGTCCACAGCACCGGCCACTTCGCAGGCTGGCGGACCTCTGAGCCAGCTCTGGCTGCCCTGCATCTCAGACTGTGCCGCCCCACCCCTAGAGCTGTATCCTGGTGCTTTGCGACAGCCCACATCCACGCTGGCAGTAGCAGCAGTAGCTTGGGATAAGAACACTCTTCCCCTGTCTCACCTCCCTGATTGGCCATGCACTGTGGTGGAGTGGACTGGGGACCCACAACCCTACAGTGGTCAAGAGCTTTCTTCCTATTCTTCTCCCACCAACCAACCAGCATTATGGGGTAGGGCCAAGTCCAGTTTCCAGCTGCCTAATCTGGACTGTGGGGCTGTTTCAGCACTGGTAGGCAGGAATCATTCTCAGAGTGATGGGGCCTAAGATCTAAGCCATGACCATTCCCCTAAGCTAGTGACTAGTCCAGATGTCCGATCCAATTTTGGACACTGCGAAGTGTACTTGGGCAGTGTTTCTGGGCAGCCTACTATGTTCTGAGTCTAGGTTCCATTGGTAAGGCTAATGAGGACATCCTTGGGACAGATTGGGAGGGAGCTTCCACTTGAAGCTCCAGCAGACTGTGTTAACTGGAGAGCGCGTGAGGAAACAAGCATCCTGGACCATGCAGAGGAGAGGAGGCCATTGGGAGCTCAATGCAGACAAAGACAACTACTTTCTCCACTCCCATGTTTGAAAGTCATTTGTTCTGTGATGTGGGGTTTTATGTACCCCAGGCCTTTGTAACAGAGAAGAAGGGTGGCTTTGAACTTCTGATCTCCCTGCCTTCACTTAGCCAGAGCTGGGATTATAGATGTACATCACTACACTAGTTTCTGTGGCACTGGTGACAGAAACCAGGGTACCATACATGCTGTATAGACTGAGATTACACCCCAGCCCTGAGCTCCTCACAGGCATGCCCCATCAATATTTCTGCATTAGTCTAAGGGTGGGGAAAAAGAAAATACGAGACGGTGAGAGAGGGGAGAGGACAGAGAGGAGATCTACTAACAGGCCAGACGATAGTTTTGTCTAGAATTCATAATTACATGGGGGCTTTTAGCTTGCATCTGCATTGTCCTCAGAGGAGAATGATTTACTTGTTAAAAAAAAAAACAACTTTCCAATTCTGTATTAATACACTCCCATGGCCATAACAAACCCATTGGGGCAGCAAAAGGTCACCAAGCTGCCTCCTATGGTCTTCTTCCCGTCCCCTCCTTGGGAGGGAGTGACAGTCCTCGAGGTCAGAGGCATCACTTAGTGAGTGGAAAGATGCTGGCAGGCCTTCCTTCTCCGTATCATTGCTGTGCCCTATACTTCTTGTCCCAGGGCCTGGGTTGCATCTTTGAGGTCAACATCAGCCACATTCTTCCATTTTGACTCTTCCTGCCTTGTGCTTGGCTGGTAGGCATGTTAACCAAGACAAGATGGTAGTCTCAGTTGTTTTCTTGTTTAACATCAGCACAGTTGAGCATCACCATGTTTAGATAGTGGCAATGAAGGGGATTTGGGAATGTAGACTTGGGCCTGAGACCTTCTGCTCATGGGGCTATTTTGTCAGCAAGCTGGATGCAGTCATTGATCAGGTTCTCATTGGAAACCGCTCTGTACATCACTCTGCCACAGACAACAGTGTCAACCTCCTTTTGAGAGTATGAAAATGCAGACTCAGAAGGTTGCCCTCAGTCATCATGAGAACACAGTACTGATAGGAGATATGCACTGGTGTATGAGCTCAGGTTGTACAGACTGCGAAGTTTAAACAGCAGACACTTTCCCCATTGTTCTGGAACCTGCAGGTCTAACAGCAAAGTGCCAGTGGATTGGATTCCCACTTTAGGCCTTGACCCCAACTTGCAGATGGCCACTTTCTTGCTGGTTTCTCTCAAGGAAGAGAGAAACAAAGATGGTGTTTTGGTATCTATTTGCCTAATTCTGTAGAACCTGGAACCAATCCTCATTTACCTCAGCAAACTTAATGACCTCCTTCCAAGCCCTGTCTCCAAATCCAGAAACAGTGTTTTTTTAAGCACATGGAGAACATTTTTTTTTCTAACATGGAGGAGGCTGAGGTCACATGGCTTCTTCTCTGCACCATTAGAGCAGTTGATAGAGTAAAAAAAAATGTCAGCCTATTTATTATTGTTGTTGTTATTATTGCACGGGAATGATTATGCACATTGGAAATGATGGCAACCATTCTTCTTAATTGTGCCTGAATTAGACTAATGTTTAAATGACTGAGAATCCCATGGATTACCACAGCTTAGGCACTTCAGGGCAGAATCTGTAGAGGCCCAGCCTCAGCAGGCAGGCTTAAGGAGGGCTATGATGGTTGCAACTGGTTGAGGCAGGACAGCTGGTCCTTAGGTTTATGCTTGGGGAAAACGTTCTCACTCAAGTCCCTATGCAGACTGTGGAGGCATGGATTAGTGTTCTGAGTGACTGACTCTTCCTCCTTGGTGTCAGCTGCCTATGCGGCATAGTGGCAGCCCAGGTCAGCTTGCAGAGCACCCATACTTTGGCAGTCTACTGAACCCCTGCTGCAGTCCCTGCTGGACTGTGGTCTTTGTACAAGTTAGCTGGATCCAGTGACTCTCAGTGCCCTTTTAGTGTGATCGGACAGGGTGCAGGAAGGACATGGCATAAAGGATTAGCTGGTTGGCTCTTGGGCTCTGTTGTGTGTAACTCTCTCCTCAGTTCTCATCTAGCAGGGACTAGGATGGGGAGGAATGACCACAGAGCTTCATGTCAGAACTATGAAGTAAGTGTGAAAGGATCAAGTGAGATGGTACAGCTGGTGAAGGTGTTTGCCAGCAAACTCAGTAATTTGAGTTTGACCTCGACAACTGAAGGTAGAAAGAGAACAGACTTCTGAAGTTGTCCTCTAACCCCCATAATAACATCTCTCTCTTTCTCTCTCTCTCTCTCTCTCTCTCTCTCTCTCTCTCTCTCTCTCTCTCTCACATACACACATACACACACCACACGATCACTGATGATGATGATGATGTTTTTTAAAGAGTAACAGGAACTGCTTGGGAAGAACTCAGGTCCTTCTTTTCCCTCGTGATGGAAGCACCACAGATTTGAATCCTAGTCTTGATGCCCGAGTTTTGAGACCCTGAAAAATTCTCTTACTTCAAAACTTCTGTTTGTTCATCTGTACAATAAGATCCTGGGGTGGCATCTCCCACCCGAGGCTGTTTCAAGAATGACCATGGATCATACTTGACAAATACTCGGCCCAGCATATCATGCCCACTAAGCTCCTAGAAATGTCATCAACTGTGATTGTCTATGGGAGAAGGGCAGATCTCCAGGGGTTCTTCTGGGTGTCTACATTTAGGGCCCTGACAGGGTGCTCAGCATGCAGAGCCATGATGCAGGATGCCACCAAGGGAGGAGACGCACATAACAAAGACGTAAAAACTCACATTTTACACTTATTCATCTAACGGTTGTAATATAACCCTGCCCAGTAGGCCCTGTACTCCTCCAAATCTCTTCCATCATCAATATAAAAAGTAGCAAATACAAATCCCTGTTCCACTTGACATTTTAAGAGATGCTATCTATCCAGGTTGCCCTGGAAATGAACTTCTACCTGTTCACAGGTGTCAGGAATAGGCAAGAGGGATAACAGACACCACAGTGCTATTTGCCTGCACCATGGACCACCCTAGGCTCACAGTCAAATCCTCAGCATGTACTTAGAGCATCCTTGCATACATACCATTTGTCTTAGTCAGGGTTTCAATTCCTGCACAAACATCATGACCAAGAAGCAAGTTGGGGAGGAAAGGGTTTATTCCGCTTACACTTCCATACTGCTGTTCATCACCAAAGGAAGTCAGGACTAGAACTCAAGCAGGTCAGGAAGCAGGAACTGATGCAGAGGCCATGGAGGGATGTTCTTTACTGGCTTGCTTCCCCTGGCTTGCTCAGCCTGCTCTCTTATAGAACACAAGACTGCCAGCCAAGAGATGTTCCCACCCACAAGGGACCTATTCCCCTTGATCACTAATTGAGAAAATACCCCACAGCTAGATCTCATAGAGGCACTTCCCCAACTGAAGCTCCCTTCTCTGTGATAACTCCAGCCTGTGTCAAGTTGACACACAAAACTAGCCAGTACACCATTCCTGCCTGTGGCCACTGAGGAACAGCCAGGACAAGATGGAGACCCTTGAGGTCCACGGTGGAAGACATTGGGATGAAATACCTTTAAAAAATTCATAGTACCATAGACCTGAGATCTGGTGAGACCATCACCAGGGGGGTTGTAGCACATCTGTTTTTTTTGAAACATTGTCTCACCCCTCTTTTGGGATTATAAAAGCAAATAATTAATATCGTTTAGTGAAGTTTCGCTCCATGAAACAAACATAAGAATTCTGGGTCACTGTTAACCTTTATGTCAAAATAAAATTTAAAAGTTAGTTGCTTTGCCCCACGAGGCACATTTCAATTTTTTGTGTGTGGCATCATATGGTCCACAGCTTTGGATGACAAGTTAGGGTGCATTTGCATCACCCTTAAATGTGCTGTCAGAGGGTTCTGCATTAGCGTATTGCCTGGATTCCAATAGACTCTCAAAGAGCAGCCTTTGTAGGAAGGAACCAACTTTGCTATATTGTAGCCCAGAGAGT
This sequence comes from Mus minutoides, assembly GCA_902729485.2. NCBI lineage: Eukaryota > Metazoa > Chordata > Mammalia > Rodentia > Muridae > Mus > Mus minutoides. The sequence goes on along the minus strand of LR750154.1, from coordinate 746,984 downwards.
AGATTTAATACCACTCAAGAATGAGCCATCCAAACCTTCCTCTCCAACATCTGATTTTTTTTTTTAAAGAAATGTGATAGAAAGTCGCACCAATTCTCTCCCAGGGCTGCGCAGTCTCCTGGTCCTACAAAAGCCAGTGAGTTAGGAGGAAACCACAGTGCGCAGTGTGCTGGTGCTGGTAACACTGCTCAGACAAAACCCCATCCATTTCCTGCCCTTTGTTCTACAATGTTCCCACTGCTGCTGTGCACCCTCTCCATCCCTCCAGAAATCTCCATCCTTATTTACACGGACTAAGATGATGTCCTAAACCCAAGTGACCACTTGTGGCTTCCTGAGGGACCTGAATGTCTTCCCTCTGCTCTCAAGAGAACTCCAGCTGCTCCCCTTTTGTCTAGTAGTTAATGGGGGGGGGTCGTCTTAGTTTCAAGAAGGCCCAAGAGCTGTCTGATCTAAAATACAGATCAACAATGCCTGAGCATCAGGTAGGAGGAAAACAAGAGGCATTTCTGCAAAGGCGGAGGGGTGTGTGTGTAGGGGGGTGTGGGCTGTCGGCTGGAAAAATAACAGGCCTAGAGATATGTTTATTTTGCTACTAGATGCAAACAAGGCCCTTAACAGCATAATTACCAGCAAGGCTGCTATCCCAGTCCCCGAATCAGCAGCAGCCTGAGCAGGTGCACCCTTTCAGATCCCACATTATCTGGGAGGAGATTTTGTTGGATGTTTTTGTCCCTGGGGCTTCAGGGTCTCAGGAAAGAGGGTGTACATTTCTGAGCACTAACAGACAAAAGTGGTGCCCATGCTGAAAGAGCACAGGTCACACTCGAAGAGCCAAGCTGGCACCCTAAAATAAGATTTACTGGCAAGTACTGCAGCTCACATATTTTATTGTTTTTATGTGTGCGCATCGTGTGTGTGTGTGTGTGTGTGTGTGTGTGTGTGTGTGTGTGTGTGTGTGTGTGTGTATACACTTGTGAAGTTTCAGGTGTTGTAGGTCAGGAGTTGTTCACCTTGTGTTTTGAGACAGTATCTCTTATTAGCCTGCAATTCAAAGATTGGGCTAAGCTGGTTATCCAGTGAGCTCAGATCTACTGCTTGGTCCCCACCTCCTCAACACTGACATTACAAAGCATTCACCATCATTTACACGGGTTCTGGGGATTAAGCCGTGGTCCATATGCTTGCTGGCAAATGTTTTACCGACCGAGCCATCTCTCCAGTCCCCATACCTCCTATCACAGCAGTTATTTGTTTTCTGTTTCTGAAATTCTGTGATGAATGTCTCTGCCCCCACCTCCTGACAGTGGCTTTTGGCCCTCTGCCTTGTATTACAACCATATGCAGAGATTTCAATGTGCAGAGATCCTTACACATAGAGAATCTGTAATCAGTAGGTCCAAAGCAGAGCCCTGGATTTCTGAGAATTGCTCATAGCCCAGATTTCCCTTACTGAGTACCTCATCATGATGGTTAAGCTCACTGAGAGAGAAATGTCTTCGTGCTGTAGCCTCCAACCTCCAGGGCCTCAACCTGAAGAGCTACCTGGTAAAAGCTTTCCCGAAGTTCTGGTCTCTCTGGGTGTGCTTTAGCTTGTGATTCCCTGGGGGTCTCTGAGTGGGGCTGAGTTGATGAGGGCCCTACCTGGCTGTGAATGGAGGGCATCGAATGTGAGGATGCCTATGAGAGTGTCTGTGAAGTTGCTGTTAGGCTGTGTGGGTGGATGCTGGGTTCAGCAGCACTAAGAAGGGTACACAAGTTTCTACCTGCTCTGGGGAGATGTGAAGTTAGATGGCTGTGGGCTGAGGTGATGTTCTAGAAGGATGGCTTGAGGGCTGGGGAGATGACTCAGTGGGTAGAGCACTCGCCATACACATATACAGAACTGAGTTTGGATCCCTAGGACTCACGTAAAGAAAGACACAGTAATGAGTGTCTGTGATCCCAGTACTCTTGTGGTGAGATAAGAGGGGAGGAAAGGAGAATCCTTGGAAGCTCATGAACCAAGTTGCCTGGATAGTGAAAAGGAGGCCCTGTATCTAACAAAATGGAAGACGAGGACAGACCGGAGGTTGTCCTCTGATCGACGCATGCATGCCATGGCACATGTGCATCTGTACTTACACACCATCACCGCTGCCACCACCACCACCAGCACCACCACCACCACCACCATCAAAAGAATGGGTTGTAAGCTCTTGTTGGGAGACAGCTCCTTATCTGGTCTACAAACAGGTATATAAGCTGTCCAAGGACTTTTGGGTTTTTAGGGTTTATGTGCTTAAAAAGTACAAGAGAGATGTCAAACTCCTTAGGATAATTACTTTACACAAACAAATCAGTGTTGAAGAGGATGTAAAGAAGCCAGAACTCTCACACAGTACTGTGGGAATTCAAAATGGTGCAGTCATTATGGACAGCATTATGGCTGTTACACAAAAAGACCAAGATTTAGTGACTATATGATTTAGCAATATACAAACTCAGTAAAGGAATAGAGACACTATCCTGAGGACATATCTCTACATCAATGCTGATGACAGCATTATTCCAAATAGTTAGACTCATTCCATGTGGTCACACAGAAAACATCAGCTTTTAAAAGGATGGCCATTCTGACACAAGTGCACATGGCTGAAACTTGAGGACATTCAGCTAAGTGAAATAAGACAGTTACAAACCACACACAGTCTACTCACATGGGGTCTACAGAGTTAGCAAACACATAGAGATGGATCAGTTGCCAAGGACTAGAGCTGGCGGTGGTGGGGATGGGGCGTGGGTGGGTGGGAGGTGGTGGGAGGGGTTACAAGGTCAAGACCGTCCTTGGGGACTGATGGGTGTGATGATTGCCCAATAAGAACAGACACTCAGTACCACTCATTCGCATCCTTAAAAATGGCAGAGATAGTAAGTTTCAAGTCACACATTCGTCACCACAATTATAAAACAGTTGAGGAAACAAAGAGAAGACACCTCCATACAACCTCCATTCTGCTCCAATCTATAGGCTGTGACTTCTCTGGCTCACAGGCAACTCTTATGAACCCGCTCTGCCAAATTCTTGTCTCAGGCCACTGGGCTGTTCTGTTCTTGCTCCATCTCCCACTGAAAAGCTCTGTGAGTCTCCTGAAAGAGGATGTCTGTGCAGGTGTGGGGCTCAAGTTCCCCAGGCAAAAGGTAGCTGCCTGGCTGTATTAGTTGTGAGGTTAAATGGCTTCATGGATTCTGAAAGCTCCTATGGCTTCTGGATGCTTGCCTCTGCCTGGAGGTTGAGAGCCAGTTCTGTTGATATGGTTCTTGGAGCATCAGAAGCACTGACCTTCTCCATGGTCTTCCTGTCTCCATGTGGACCCTTCCATCTCTTCTCCCATAGCCACCAACACTATATCTTAATATGGATATAAGCTCTCTTGCCCTGCTGGGGCAGTGGTGACACATGCCTTTAATCCCAGCACTTGGGAGGCAGAAGCAGGTGGGTTTCTGAGTTCAAGGCCAGCCTGGTCTACAGAGTGAGTTCCAGGACAGCCAGGGCTATACAGAGAAACCCTGTCTTGGAAAACCAAAAAGATCTCTTGCCCTAAAGCTTCCTAGTGTGGACACCAAGGCACCAACAGATTAACAAGTGAACTCAAGTTCCTGTTCTGCTAGCTCTTCTGTTTGACGGACAGATCCACTCACAGCAGATCACAAGACCTTGTCAAGACTTCGACTCACAGTAGACCTATGAAACCACTGGGTTTGTTAGAAGGAGTCCCATCTGCTTAATTCATCCATGGGTATAAAGGGTTTTCTCTCCACTGGCCTCACTAGGCTGGCTTGAACTCTTCTATCCCCAAGACACCCCTGAATTGCTCTACAAGATGTTGGGCAGTAAAACAAAGAGGAAGAAGATAAAGGAAGCTTAGATTTCAAACCCAAGTCTCTGATTTCTATTTGTGACTCTGATTCTGCCCCAGGCAACCAGAACTGCTGGAGAGAGCTCTCCTATTCAGCAGAGAATCAGGAATAAGCAAGAATTACACCAGAAATACTCCTTGCCCACAGCATCATTGGAAGGTTGGCAAAGCGCTGTGCACCCATGGACTGTGTACTCCTGTCTGTGACTACCTCTTGATGTCAGTCACAGGGATTCTTCCACCCCCATGAGCCAATGAGAGATGGAAGGGATGACGACATAGGAATGACTAAGCACAGAATTTGGGTGCCCCCACTGATTTCCAATTCTTGGGCACCTCAGCTCTGCTCCATGTCTTGTCAAATCTTTGACTCACAGTATGTCTGTTAAACCACTGATCTTGACAAGGCTTTGACTCACAGTAAGCCTGTGAAGCTACTGGCTTCTTATACATCTTTCTTTTATAGGATGAGTATCAAAATATGTGTTGAATTCCCCAACAGAGGTTATGGAACATAATAGGTATGCAGTGAGTGCTTCCATGTTAGGTCTCATACAAACCAGATTTGGGGAGATCGTAGAGAGGTCTGGTTACATCCTTCCTGTCTTATCTACTTGCATTTTCTAATTTATTCAAATGTATGGTCCCCAACACTGGTACTCTCTCAAGACACAGGTTTGAGTCTGTGATTAAGATAACATATGTCTACATAGTGGGTCCCATGTGTTACGTGTTACAGCCCTGAGTCCCCAAGAGGCAGAAAAGGCAAATCCTGGATTTATCTGAAATATCCCAACACTGTTTCCCATAGGCAACAGCTTGTTACACACATGCACATGTACATGCACTGACACACGCACACACACACACACACACACACACACACACACACACACACACCACAGACAGAGTATGAACCCCGAGCGGGGCTGTGGACATATTCAACTTTTGCTAAAGCAAAAGTCCTAATAATGGATGTCTGTGCAGCTCCTAACCAAACAATAGGGAGATATGTTCATGGCCTTATCCCTACATACATGTGGCTAGTCCAAAGGACACTAAGTATGGTTACTTCCTTGGTAGGTAAGACATGAGAAATATGGTTAGCATGCCTTTTGATGAGAACTGGAACTTGGTAACACATTGTGCATTTACTAGTTTCAACCAGAGCCTACACAGGGCAGGAGGGTGAAGCATGAATGGTGTCTGAGCACCCTTAGTCTGTCCATTACCCACACATGAATCTCCTTTACACACAAATTATGTCTTGTTTTCTCTTGAAACACCGTTTCCAGACTCACTCAGCTCTTCACACCTTGGAAAGGGATGAGCATCAAGAAATAATCACCTGTCTTTTCACTCCATCAGAGGAAAAGGGGAAATATTTTGAAGAGAGGGGTAGTGTGAACTCCTGCCTGCGATACACACATCATCCCATGGCTGTGGCCAGCCTGCATTTACCCAGAACTTCCTATGCATCAGGCTCTGTGTCTTGCCTCTGTGGGACCATTTTTCATTTTCCTCCCCCAACAATTTCTTGCAAGAAGCACTGCGGTCGTGCTCAATTTTAAGGTAGAAAATTGAGGCACACACAATTGAAGGCATATGCACCAACTCACATGGCTACCTGTGTCCAGGAGCTAACATGTCTATGCCTCTATAAGCCAGTGAGTCTTAATTACTTCATAAGAGAGTCTGTATGCCCAGTAATGGTGGGCAGGGGGAGGAGGACTCAGAGTGGATACCTCAGGCTGCTTCTGTCCATGAAGACTCCCTAAGTCCTCAAAGCCTCTTGGAAATGTCTAAAGTGGGCACTTCCACCCCACTTTGGGAAAGCTCTTAACTTTCTTATTCTTCCTGGGATGGAAGGAGTCGTTTTAGAAGCTACAGATGGAGCAGCAGATGGAACGAGAAACCTATCAGAGTTGCCCAGGATGAAACCATTCATCTGCAAAATCCATATGTTTTTGTGTGGGGCGACTTCATAGAAACAACAGCAAGAGGAAATAGCAGAGCCCCGAGCACGAGCTGCCGCTAGCCTTGAGGCTGACAAGACAGAGTGCGCAGAAGAGCTGAGAGGGTGGGTGGACACTCTGGCAATTAGCTGGGAGACAGAGGAAGAGCAAGCCAGGCACAGACACAAACACTGAGTTGTAAAGCTAAAGGAGCCAGGAAGAACACACCTTCAGCACATGGTCTGAGAAAGACAGCTGGGGCCCTTGCAAAGATTAAAAAAATGCAAACTCGGCTGCAAGTTAGATGGCAACAGTTGATGTGCACCGAGTACCTTGCAATGCCTGGAGCTCTGCTACAGTCTGTTATTGCCTCTTGGCGTCACATGGGTGAATTTATGTCCCCGTAAGTCTGCTGCTGCTTTGAAAACTCATCTCGGATCTCCATGCTGAGCAGTCTGGTGAGAGTCTGAGCCTGCATCCTCTCAGACCCTTACCCTCCTGGGTGAGTGGTCATGGTTACAGCTGGGACTGCAATCAATGCAAAGCATTGGGGGTGGCAGCTGTGGGTATGTCTACATGGCCTGCTTCCTTCTGCGTTTTCTAGGCAGCTTGCAGCTATACAGACAGCCCAGACTCCTGATTTTCCCAATAGGTAAATTTCAAGCAGAAAGAAGATCTACTTTGGAAATGGCCAGAACTGGTTCTAATCCTTGCTTTGTCTTCAATGTATGACTGTGGACCTCAGTTTGACCACCTAACTACCAGGTTCCCTACAAAGGCTCAAGGAATGTCCTCCCGCAATAGTTGCTATATACAGCATTTTGGAGAAATGTCTGAATTCAGTCCTTTATTGGAAGATAACCCCTTGCCCTCTTCTTGTCTAGCTAAAGTCACCTTTCATCGGGCTCTTGTTCACTAAACTCCATCCAGTTTTAGATTTCTCAGATGCAAAATGTTCATTTTTTTTATTCATAATTTTGCCCATTATGTTTTCTTATATAAAGAAGTGGTAGCTCTCAGCTGTAGCTGATCTAAGCCCCCACAGGACATTTGGCAATATCGTCAGACATTGTGTGAGAAGAATATAGGTGGGCAGAACATGCTATTAGGAGCTTGTAGGTAAAGACCAAAGACACAGAAAAAGACCTGACAGGGCAAGGGGTAATAAAGAATTTGCCAGCCCAGACGTCAATAGCGCATGGCTTACAAAGCTTGGTCTAGAATGTTCTTCCTGCTCTCCTGTGCTCCGTCCTTGGTTGTACATCTTGCTCTAGAACATATTCTAGGACCTTTCTCACTTCCTATATATGACCTTGCCTGGGCTGCTTTAACCAACTGCCATTCTAATCGGCTGCTTTGAGCTCAACATCAAGGTCAGATCTGTCCTTCCTCCGCTCAAAACACACTTGCATTTGGCTTGGAGTAACAGTTCCATGACATACCCTAGTCAGTACTCTCTGACTCTGTGTCTGGTTACTCTCTTCCTCACAATCTGTTACCTCACTTCCAAACCAAAGTGCCTCTTGCCCACACCAGGTACGTTCCCGCCTCAGGACTGGCCCAGCTCTTCTCTACCATGGAACACTTTCCAAGGCAGCACCCTCCAGTTCATCTTCTTCGATTGTTATTCACAAGGCTTCTCCTGGCCTTTTTCATTAGGAATACAATGCACTCCCACTTCTGCCCTCTGCTCTCTGAAGGCAATGCTAGCTGATCTCATAGAGAAAACACAGCGCATCTTATGAGGTGGGATGCTTCACTGGACAGGAAGCTGACTGTGCTTTTCTGTTTCCTCACTGTTGTTACAGGGAGAGGGGAGGGAAGCAGGACCCTGGAACTGGGGCTTGGAGCTGGTGACTGCCTCACCTGATGGGGTAGTCAGCAGCACTGAGGTTGATGAAGAAGTCCCAGGGCCAGTCAGTCATCTCCAGTAGATCCCGCATGCTCTGCAGGTAGGTGGACAGGAGGCTGGCTCCACCCCAAATGGTGGCCATCCTCCAGGAGGTGACTCGGACATTGTCGTACTGCCTGGAGAACTGGAGCACTTGCCGATGCAGGTAATTGGAACGCTTTTCCAAGGAGAGAAAAGGAGAAAGGGGGTCAGAGAACATCAGCCACTAGACATCCTGACTACCTCTGTCCCTTGTAGTTGGTGTGTCTGATCATGATGGAACTGGCTGTTGTCATGCTGGCCAGCAGTTTCTTTCTTTCTTTCTTTCTTTCTTTCTTTCTTTCTTTCTTTCTTTCTTTCTTTCTTTCTTTCTTTCTTTCTTTCATGTAAGTACACTGTAGCTGTTCTCAGATACTCCAGAAGAAGGCATCAGATTTCGGTATGGATGGTTGTGAGCCACCATGTGGTTGCTGGGATTTGAACTCTGGACCTTCGGAAGAGCAGTCAGCGCTCTTAACCACTGAGCCATCTCTCCAGCCCTGCAGTATCTTTCTATACCAATATTAATCACTGGCTACTGAAGTTAATATTCCTTAAGCCCACTGCTGAGTTAGTTAACCAGAAGGCTTGAGGTGATGGACCTAGAATACTACATGATATTAGATGACTGCTGCATGTTATCTCAATATACCAAGCTAAAGAAAACGAGCTTATCTAAATTTGATGAGTCTTTGTGGGTAGGAGGTGGGGTTTCTATTCTCTGTCCTTCGGGACCACCTTTCTTCCCTTACTGTTGCACAGGGTGACTGGAAACACATCTTGGGGATGAAAATAGCCCTTTTGCCTCTTTGGATTCATTTAGTGTTAAAGCTATAACTGGGCCTTATACTAGGTGAGCATTCTACCACTGTCTTAGAACCTCAACCTGTGCTTTTCTGGGAAGAGAGGGGCTGAACTTGACCTCAGAGCAACCTTCCCACCTCCACCTTAGGAGCTCTAGTTCTAGACATGCACATATCTTGTGACATCAACAAATTAACTGGGACTTCTAGGAAAAGATGGCTCCTGAATCAGCAAGCCAAGTATGAGTTTTGGTAATAAGGTTGTATTAGCATACAGGCACACCCATTGATTGACAGTTGTCTGTGTCTGCAGTCATGCAAGGGAAGAACTGATTAGCATATGGTCTAAAAGGATATTTCAACTACCTGGACTTCTCTAGAAAAAGTGAGCTCACTCCTAGGATAGTGAGCTTCACAGATCTGTGAGGGCAGGCAGTGTGTACTAGACAGGGAAAGGAAGAGGTAAAAAAAACCACAGCACAGTTAGGTTTTTTGAAGAAATTCTTGTGTGTGTGTGTGTTATGTTATGTTATGTAGGAGGAAGACAAACACTATCAGTAATGTAGAACATGATGAAAAAAGCCCATGGGAGGATCTGGAATGATCTGAGCACAAAGAAATGAAAATAATTTAAGGCTATGGATATGCTAATTTTCTGAACTGACTGTCTCACTGTGCATACATATAGCAACATATCAAATTTTAATCAATAAATATGTGTGATTATCATGTGTTGAGGAAGATTAAAAAGACAAACAACCAAGCTTTTCTTTTCTTTTTCTTTTTCTCTTCTTTTCTTTTTCTTTCTTTCTTTTTTTTTTTTAAAGACCGGATTTCTCTGTGTAGCCTTGGCTGTCCTGGAACTCACTCTGTAGACCAGGCTGGCCTTGAACTCAGAAATCCGCCTGCCTCTGCCTCCCAAGTGCTGGGATTAAAGGTGTGTGCCACCACGCCCGGCGTACAACCAAGCTTTTCTATAGGAAAAACTGAGCACCATAACTAAACATTCTGAAACTAACACACGCACACATACACACACACACACACACACACACACACACACACACACACACACAAACTCAGACCACTTAGGAATCACATGCTGCTATTCTACCTCTAGACTTCAGCCTGGACTTGTGAGGTGGAAGGAAGGATCAGAGATGGATAGATAGACTGCAGAGGAAGCCCAGCACAGGGATATGAATAGTGGCTCCTTACCTTATCCACATGGATATAGTAGAAATGGTCTTTGTGGTAGATGGCCTTGAACATGCGCTGTAGCTGTCGAGAGGCACGGCCATGGACCACCAGGACAAAGGCGATTCTGACTGGGTTGGCAGGCATGTACTCCACAGCATCCTCATCCCACTGCACATTCTTGTTGGCTTTGCCTAGGGAAAACCAGAAGACCATAGAGGTGAGGTTGAGGATGGTCTGCTCTTTAGAAAGTAGGAACGGTCTCTTACCCTTCCCCTGGGACAGGAACATAGATAGCATCTGTATAGAATCCTAGAGCTTGAGTCAGCTGAATTAAGCAAGTCCTAGACCCCTATGTTGTTCATATACAAGGTGGTAGGAGACTCTGCGGGGCTTATGGTGTTCTCTCTATACCACAGGACTTTGAAAAGGCTGATACTTACATTTGACTATGTGCTGGCTAGTTTTAAGGCAACTTGACATATGCTAAAGTCATCTGAGAAGAGAGTGTCTCAGGTAAGAAAATGTTCCAGAAAATCAGGCTGTAGGCAAGCCTGTAGAGCTTTTTCTTAATTAGTGATGGATGTGGAAAGGTCCAGCCTGCTATGTGCCATTTCTAGGCTGGTCATCTTGGGCTTCTATAGGAAAGAAGGATGAGAAGCCACGAGGAACAAGCCAGTGAGCAGCATACCTTCATCAGCCCAACTCCAGGTTCTTGACCTGTTCCTGTCCTAACTTCCTTCAATGATGAATAGTGATATGGATGTGTAAGCCAGATAAACCCTATTCTCCACATGTTGCTTTGGTCATGATGGTTCATCACAGCAATAGTGATCCTCTTGTCTCTGCCTCCTTAGCACGAGGATTGCAGAACTGGCTTTGGTACATAGGTGCTGAGGATCTGCCCTTGGGTCTCTATGCTTGAACTGTAAGCACCTTACCACCTGAACTAATTCCTCAGCCTTTATCTTACACTTTCTGTGTCTCCTCCTCTTGCCCATGCTCTGTCTACAGATGTAGGAAGCATCATCTTATCAATCCAGAGGTGGCCTATAGTTCAGGACTGGCTGGTCAGAGCTTGGCACTCCCTTCGTGCAACACTATTTGGATGAATGTTTGAGTCAAGCAAGCAGTTTGCCAAGGAGACAATGTCTTTGTTTTGTGGGAGCTAACAGACAAAGAAGTTCTTGCTGCACATCAAACTGGAAGATGGTAAGAACTTTTCCATTCCTACATGGAGAGAGGTTGCCAGAAGAAAACCAACACAAACGGAAGCTCTTCTGAGAGGCTGCTGCTATTTAAGTCCCAATGACCCAGCTGAGCTCCATATCATCCAGGCTGGAGATCTGCCACTGTCATGGACTATCATATGTTACCTTTGCAGAGCCTATCCCCAATCCACCTGGATAAATGGTTCCAGACACTTCTTATCTCAACATCAGCCTTAGAAAATCCCCGTCTCCAGGGCCAAGGCCAGCGTGTAACACCCTCCCGGTTGAGTGTGTTACACGTTACACTGACTCAGTGCTGTCTGGATTTCCCAGACTGATCTAATCTCTTGTAGTAGTTTAACTTTATTCTTGGCAGGCTCTGGGTTTGTGAGGTCCAGAGCATCGCTATGGTTTCAGGTATCCAGATCGAGGTTGCTATGGTTTCGGGTGTCCAGAGTGTTGACTGAGGTTCCTGAGAATGCAGCCTGCTCATCCTGGTGGTCAGCAGCCCAGCAGTGGGAGTGTGTGGTGGTGGCTACCAGAAGCTTAGTGGCTGCCAGATGAAAGCTCTTTTCACGGGACAAGATTAAAACGAAGGATGTCCAAACTCAAGACGGTGACACATACCTGTAATCTCAGTATTTGGGAGGCTGAGGCAGGAGGATCACAAATTCTTGGCCAGTCTAGGCTTCATAGTGAAACTTGTATGCTTTAAATTATTCATCTATTTTTATGAATGACAATATCATCAAACCAAACCAAACAACACCCCCCTCCCCCAAACCAACCAACAGGAGAAATGTCTAAACCACAGGGTTGGGCCTTCGACTTGACATAGCCTCTCCTCTGACCTCTGCTCTGAGCAATCACGTGACTAGCTCACCCCTTGATTTCCTGCTGTTTACCTTACTTACACAAACTCCTTTATCTTGGGGCTTTTTGACAGTGATTCCTTGGTTCCTAGACACCACCTCCCTGGAGCTTAGAATGGCTACAACTTCTTGTCACCAGCCCAAGTCCAATAAAAGATTATCTCCACTCTCCATCTCTCACTTTACCTGTTCCAATTTTCTGCACATCATTTAACACCATCTGAAGTTGTTTATGTGTTTGCTTGTTTATTATCTGAGCATTCTGCTAGAGCATAAGGTGCAGGAGATGAGGGACTTTATCCTTCTTATTTACCATCAGATGCATAATGCGCAGGTAAAATCCAATGCACAGCAGGTGCTCTTTGAAAAACAAAAGCTTCAAGAGTGGACATGCCAGCTCTGTCCAATAACAATACCTGTTTGGAGCACCGGGCTGGCCTTGATCTCATTATTTCATTAATCGTCCTGACAACCCAGCAAGGTTGCTATTACCTCCATTCTTCAGAAGAAAAGCCATGGCTTAGAGAGGCCAAGGGATTTGTTCAAGGTCATGCAGCTTTAATTAGTTAAGCTGAGCTGGAAACCCGGGTCTTAAAAACCATGCCCTTAACTACTAATATAGACTACACAATCACAGTAAGAACTTGAAAAGAAAAGTTGACAATGGTGTTTGTTAATGAAATATTTTGTAAGTTATTGGAGGTAAGAAGGCAGGGGTCCAGAGGCTTTTAAAAGGGTTATTAAAGAATTTCTGTATTTGATGAGGAACTGACTCTAGATGACCAATAGAGTTTCATATATCCATTTATCCATAAACCTATTGATTACATCTACCCATACATACATACATACATTTTCTCATTTCATTCCTCTACCTACCCACTCATCCATCTAACTATTAAGCTATTTACCTATCCATTTCATATGTACAATGCATACACTATCTCTGTCTGTCTCTCTCTCAAACACTCACACACACACAAACACACACAAACAGACATACACACACATACACAATCCATTTACCCATCTACCCACTCCAACTACCTACCCCCCCCCACCTACTTCATCTATCCATTCAAACTCAGGAAATCATTCAACTCCCCATCTGACATCCTATCATACTAAATGCTATTCATTCATTCAACACTCATTTGATCTCTAGTCACAGGGTCTCTTGTCTGAGTTGCTGAATGAGTGAATGAATGAACAAATGAATTCTGATGAAGAGTGGATGCTGTGGTAGTTCAGAGGAGCTTATGTTTCCTGAGGGTCTGCCACAAACTATGTTGGGGGCTCCGAGTCATTTGTTATTTGGTCCTGGTTAAGAGTGCATTAACACTGTTTGAGGCTTAGAATGTTTGGCATGTTTCCCAGGCCACACTACGAAGCAGAGGTGGGAGAAAAAGCTGAACAGCCAAGTCCAAAGACATCCTACTCTGTCCACATGTCTGGTGCCAAAGAGTGGTGTCAGGCAGTGACCAAGCCAGGTACAGTGACTCTGTACTGTCCTTTAAAGCAACTTGGGCATTGATGCTGATAAAACAAAAACAAAAACACAAAATCCCCCACCTTTTGTAAATTCTCTTTACAGTTTTAGAGAGCAGAACATATTCATAACAGATACACAGAGTTGTGGATACTTCAGTTCTGGAGCAGGGAAGCAAGTGTTTGGAAATCAGATCATACAAGTGAAATGGCTATACTGTCATAAAAATGTTTTCCTGTAAAAATTTTTCTTGGAGCAGACAGTTGGTCTTAGTACACAAGGAAGCTGTGACTCGGGGAGGTCCTTGTTAAGAAGTAGTTAAGTGGCTGGCTGTGATGGCACACACCTGGAGTCCTAACTCTCCGGAGACTGAATCAGGAGAGAGCCACCAGTTTGAGACTAGTCTGCAATACACAGTAAGGGTATGTCTTAAAACTCAAGAGCTAGATATATAATGCAATGGTAGAGTGCCAGCCTGGCATACTCAAGACAGTAGGTTCCTCCCCTGGGACAGGAAGAAAGAGAGGGTAGAGGAGGGAAGAGGGAGAGAAGAAAGAAGGGAGGAAGGGATGGAGGAGGAAAAAAGAAAATAAGGGAGGGGAGGGAGGAAAGACAAAGGAAGCAAGGAAGGGAGGGAGGGAGGGAGGGAGGGAGGGAAGGAGGGAGGGAGGGAGGAAGTTGAGTTGCGGATTGAGTCTATGCCCCAGGATCTTAAACACTGTCATTCTGCACCATCAAACTGTTCCCATTGTGTAAAGGAGGGGCATCTGATCTCAGAAGCAGGTCAGCTGATCTCCATCTGTCAGATAAAGTTGTGTGGTCAGAGTCATGTGGGTCTCTTCAGATAGGGTCTCTGAAAGGCTAAAACTCATACTCTGTCCAGCTCCCAAGAAAGAGGCAGGAACTTAACAATGTAATCAGATTCCTGTGGCATAAAATAGAAACTAAGTGGAAAAATCAGAGTGATTATAGGCAGCCAGAGAAGCTGAGACTCTGGGTGAATGCTAAAAGCCACACTGATGGGGAGAATATCAAGTATGTGTTGGCAGTGCAGGAGTAAAACTGAGGAGAGGAACCCAGCGGCTCCCCTGGTAACAGGGTGGACCAAAGCCTCTTAAACCAACTCAGCATGACTCAGTATCACATGGGCTATAAGAGGACCATGCAACCCTTGGGTGTCAAGGATGGGGACAGGAAGAGATCCACAAAGGCCAGCTTGTCCTCCATGACACACACCTTCCTTGGCTTCAGTTATGCTACCCTCTGTCCAAAAGAATCAAGTGCAAAAGTTACAGAAGGGAACAACTTAGGGGTTTTAAATAACTTCTCTTACAGTGTGTTCCTGTAATCACCCTACCCAGTTATGAGTTGTTGATATGAACTTACCATTATGTCTACATTGTAAGCCAAATGTTTTATAGGTGTGTGTGTAAGAAAAGAAATCAGGAAGCAAGCATTTGTCTGTATCTGTGGGATCTCCATTTGTAGAGCCAACCAACTACCAACTGAAAAGATTTATTCTAAACAAAAATGAGCAGGATTAGGGAGATAGATAGCTCAGATGGTATAGGGCTTGCCTTGTGCACATAAGGTCCTGAGTTCAATCCCCCAGGTGGTGCACACTTGTAATCCCAGAGCTAGGGAGATGGAAAAAGAAGACTGCCCGAAGGTCAGTCTAGTCTACTTCAGGCTAATGAGAAATGCTGTCTTGAAAATAAAAAAGAAATAACAAACGGCCAACAAGTAAACAACATAAATCTCAAGACAGACAATGTCTGGGGAACAACACTTGAGGTGGTCCCCTTGATTGTATGTATCTGACACATGCACCTGCACACACAGAGACATGTGCATGCATGTACACATAATATGCCACTCTTGAACATATACAGACATTTCTGACTGTTCTACTCTAAACACAATTAGTTATCCTGCATTTGGGTGTTTTGAATAATCTAGCAATGGTCTACAAGGGAAGGTTGAGGGCTACAAGCAAATTTTATGCAATCTTATATAAGAATCATGGACACTCAGGGCGGGGACAGGCAGGGATGTGGGAGTATGTGGAGGTGTGTAGTTGCTATCTGGCCTCAGGCAACTTCTTTATTGGAATGGGTTCCTGAAGGACAGGGGTTGGTACTGCATATATGTTCTGTATATGTGCTGGGTGTGTTTGGAGTACCTTGTAGAATTTTAATCTGAAGATGAAAGAAAGACACTGGGGTTATAAAGAGATTTAAAATTCAATTATGTGTCTGTGTGTGGGTTTGCAAATGTGAATGTAGTGCCTATGAAAACCAGAAGAAGGTGTTGGGTTCCTAGGTGTTAAAGTCATAAGGTTGTGAGTTACCAACATGGGTGCTGGGAACCAAACTCAGGTCCCCTGCAAGAATAGGATGTGCTTTTAACTAGAGTTCTAAATACTCCCATGTAAGGATTTTAGATTTGGCCTGTGGTCAGGATGAGTTTGAGATCTTAGGTGGTGTTATGTGATCTCTGCAAATCTTTGTGTTCTCCACTCTGAATGGGCATAGCTGTCTATACAGATACATACAGATAGTCACATAGATATGGATGTAGGCATAGATGTCTCGGCTCCCTCCCATGTGTTTATGTCCAGTGCTGTGCACAGGACCAAGCCTGTAGCAAATGCTCAGCAAATGAAAGTGTAATTGGACCATTTCTATTTAGTCACTAGCCCACAACTGTTAGAATCAAACAATAGTCAGCTCAGCCCTGAGGGGTTCTAGCCCAAGGCTGCCTTGGCTCCGAACAATCTGATCAGGTTAGAGCAGACCTCACCCTAACTCCCCTGCTCACAAGTGAACACCCACACCTAGAATGTTTCTCCCCAGTATCTGCCCCTGATCACAAGTAGCTGGAAGGAGCAACTGACCTGGAATAGACTCTACCAACAAGGCTCTCTGTTGATTCTGTTTATATTCTTAAAGTGCCTCCTGGCATGAGAGAGTGTCATTTTCTGGCTTACTTGGTTCTTTGGACTGAAGAGAAGTGGGAATGTGGTTGCATGCAGATGGGCTTGGGTCAGAAGCTGTAGCTGGGGCATAGCTAGCTTAACATAGCGTGGGAGGCTCATAGTCCTGGGAAACGGGGCTTAGGGTTCAGCTTCTCATAGCACAGCTTCTGGGAGACAGCCAACTTCTCTGCTCACTAATGCTTCATTGATAATGTGGGGTGTGCAGGATGTCCCCAACCCTTCAAAGATGGGTGGCAGTTACATGTCAGCAGCAGCACCATGTAGGAAGGATGGGTGTGGCAGAAGCCCTGAGCTTGCAGGCTCATCTTCAGGATCAGAAGAGGGGAGGAGTTTTCCTATTAAGACAAAAAGTTGTTTGTTTGTTTTTTTTCAGTGCTGGGGATAAAACCCAGGGCATTATACATAGTATGTAAGTGCTGTACCATTGAGCTACATCATTGGCTTCTATGCAGTTGTGTGCCTGTGTGGGCTGTGGGTTGTACGTGTGTGTGTGTGTGTGTGTGTGTGTG
This sequence comes from Mus minutoides, assembly GCA_902729485.2. NCBI lineage: Eukaryota > Metazoa > Chordata > Mammalia > Rodentia > Muridae > Mus > Mus minutoides. The sequence continues at coordinate 730,121 of LR750154.1, read as the reverse complement.
TGTGTGTGTGTGTGTGTGTGTGTGTTGCATGCATGCCTGGGCTCATGCATATGGAGACTCAAGATCAATGTCAGGTATATTCTTTGTTTGGTTTGGTTTTGGTTTTTCGAGACAGGGTTTCTCTGTATAGCCCTGACTGTCCTGGAACACATTTTGTAGACCAGGTTGGCCTCGAACTCAGAAATCCGTCTGCCTCTGCCTCCCGAGTGCTGGGACTAAAGGCGTGCACCACCACGCCCGGCTATATTCTTTGACTGCTCTAAACTTTATTTCTTGAGACAGAATCTCTGCCTTAACTGGAGGCTCACTGTCTCAGCTGGGGTGGGAAGCACCAGGTCTCTACTTTCCCAGAACTATGGGTTCTGAGGGTCAAACCTCATGCTTGAGCAACAAACACTTGTCTCATTGACTGGGCCAACTCCTCTCACGCTTCCTCTTGCAATTTATTATTTAATGATCTCAAGATTCATGGAGGTAAGAGCCATGATAGCCCCCTACTGCTGAATGAGAAATCACCCTCTCTAGTGTACACTGGAGAGAGACACTTGGGTCTGCTTTATTTTACCAAGGAGAGAAATGAAAGTTCTGAAAATTTATGGGAAAAACCTGGATACCTTGGAATTCTAAGGCGATCACGGAACTGACCCTGTCTGAAATGGTACTTGTTGGATATAAGGTTGCCTTTCCTGAGAGTTGTCAGTCCCTGGGCTTCATTCTCTGTAGGACGTCCTGGCCTCTGGGCCTGGTACACAGCTAAACTTGGTGGAGAATGCTCAGTGAATGGTTTGTGACTGACGGATGAAGGCAGACAGCTTCAGCCATGCACATACCCCTAGAGGCACATGTGCAAGACTCAGCCTGAACTCTTGCACGTGGCAGGGTTTGCTCACCCAACAAACTGGCTGGAGGCTGGACTTTCCTTTCCTAGAGGTTTTGGATTAGGCCAAAGACCTTTCTTTGCTCTAGAGCAAAGCCTCTCGGAGGAGCCAGCTAAGTGCCCAAGGAGTTCCCAACATGGTAGCTGCAAGTGGGCCTTCTCCAGGTCAATGAGTGTCAGGGAGACATCTTCAAGTCTCCATAGAAATAGTTCTGTTCTGGGAAAACCATCTTGGCCTTTCTTTTTTACTCTTTCTTTTCTTGTCACAGCCCCAGTGAGCATACTCTATCTATCTATCTATCTATCTATCTATCTATCTATCTATCTATCTATCTATCTTGCATTTAAATTATGTTAAAGGACATATAAAAATGAGCAGTCTGTTGGGCTGGAGAATCAGTTCTGAGGTTAAGAGTACATAACTGTTTTGCAGATGACCTGAGTTCAGTTCCCAGCACCCTCACTGGGTGGCTTACACTGACTATAACTTCAGCTCCCAGAGAACAGAAGCTTTAATTTGTCTGCCCTGCTCCCACTGAAGTAAGAAACAAAGGTGAACTACTGTAGTAAATACAGCAGGGCAGGAGGGAGGTGGTGAAGGCATGTGGTGAAGAAGGCACATGGATGATGTAAACTTAACTCTACCAGCTTCCATCCCAGCCAGGATGTGTTGTGTGTGCTCAACACAGGAGACAAGGTCGTAGCCCGGTGATGCCAGGCAGTCCTTGATATCCCAGAGGAACTCAAGAGCTCCAAGCAATATTCACTGTTCCTGGCACAGGGCCCTTGCTCACTCCAGGTTTCTTGAAAAGCTTGGGAGTCATTTGAGGTGGGATTTTGGGGGAGTCATCTCTCTGTTAATGGGAGACATCATTGTGGAAACCACCTCTTGAGTTTCATTTTGACTTTAGCACAGTAAGCATCTACCAGACTGTTTTTCCAGCATTTTGCCACAGTGCTGCATATAGAAATGATTTTTTTCTAGATCATTGACTCAGGCTCAGAGAGGGTGAGGCTCTTGCTCATGATCACAGAGCCAACAGGCAGACAAGAGGTCAGGCTTGGGTCTGCCTTGAATCTAAATATGCATCACAGCCAGGCTTTGATGAACAGGAATCCAGGCAGCTCAGCTCTCACTGTAGCTCTGTGTTAAGCTTGCCTGAAGCCCAGATGTCCGTTCTCCAGCACTTCTAACCATCACCTCCTCTGGATGAAGTTCCCCAGCTTGGCTCTGTTGCTGTGTGTGTTACAGATGGCAACTAGATGCCATGAGTACCTGCTCAGTATGAGCAAACCAAAAAAGCCTCAGCTCATTAACCAATGCCCGATGGAGTTGCAGAGGCAAAACCTTCCCTAGTTGAGAAGTAATGACCCACAGCTATTTCTAAAAGGTGGTCTTCGGATAGCAGCAATATCAAAGCGAGGGGATTTGTGCAAAATGCAAATGTCAGCTCTGGTCCATGTCTCCCAAGTCAGACACTCTCGAGTGTGTGGAACAAAATCTGAGCTGTGATAAGCCCTCCCCCACGGTGGTTATGACAAGGGAAAGCCACTGGTGTAGGTCCAGGATTCTCAACCCCACCAGCATACCAGAACTATATGGACATCTTAATCAAAGCACAGGCAAATACGATCTAGAAAATGCTGGCCTTGAATATAGCTAAGAGGTGGGCAAGCCTTTTCCAGCATGCTCAAGGTTCTGGATTCATTTCTTGGTACCACAGAAAAACAAATGAAAGGAAAAAAAAACTCCTTCCTTGGTCTCACCCTGACAAATATTGGATTAAGTAAAGTCCCATGTTGAGTGGTGATATTTAGATGTAGGATGGGCCATACACAAACAAGACTGTAGTCTGGTAAGATGACACTCTCTGGGGAGGCTGTAGCATTCCAGTTTGTGTAAACACACTTGGTGGTGGTTGTAGAGCAATGAAGGCATCTAGTGGTCATGCAAGGAGCCCTTTGTGAAGTCTGAGATGTCGTTGGGTGCTTGGATTGAGCCTTCCTTGGAAGTTCTCAGATGTCAATAATGTGCTCAGACTTTCTGGTACCTACCTTTGATGCCCTATATTTAAACAGTCACATATCTTCTCCTCAGACCCCTCCTCTACCTAGAGTCTAAGTCTGGTTCACCCTTAATTTACCCCCCCCACTACCAAAAAGAGTCTCCCTCTACTCTCTGACCAAGCACTCAGGACATTTTCCTGCTCACTGATTTTTCTTTCCCCCTATTCAAGTTTGGAGTTATTAAACCACAGCCCGTGGCTGCGCCGTCTTATTGATTTTATTGTGGAGAGCCCAGGGATATTCTAATGATGTACGGCTCAATAAATGGAAACTGGTGGGATGGATATTGATGGCGTATGGTACATTTCCCCGCAATTCACCGGGTCCCAGTCACTTGGCCAGCTACACATCCTCTGTGAAAATGCTGGGTTGCAGCCCATGAAATCTGGTCCACCTTGCTGGTGTGGCCTTTTCCAGGCACCAAGGATGAAAGGGCCATTATAATAAAAATAATGTGATACTCTGTGCCCTGCTGGGTGTGTGATTTTACATCTTCTCCCCACATTGCAATGGTAGAAGGATAGAACTAATTATCTCCATTTCTTAGATAAGGAAACAGACTCAGAGCAAGTAGCTGGTCTGGCCTGTAGAACTGGAATTCAAATCTCATTATTAGGCCTAAACACCCATGTTCAACCACGTAAGAAAACAGCCATATTTGGCTACCTAGTCAATTTAAAGCTATGTGAGACATCTTCTCAAACAACAACAACAACAACAACAACAACAGCAACAACAACAAATTTGAGGTTGGAAAAATGGGGCAATTGGTAAACTACCCATAATAAAAATCAGAGAATCTGGGTTCAGATCTCCAGCACCCATATAAAAACAACAACAACAAGAACAACAAAACAACAACAATGAAACAACAATAACACCAAGAGAACAACAACAACAAAAACCATAGGGTGTGACAGCTTGTGCTTGAAGGATGGAGAAAGCAAGGTCCAGAAGGTCACTGGCCAGCATAGTCACATCAGTGAGAGACTTTCTCAAAAGGTAAAGGTGGAAAGTGACTAAAAAAACATCTGTAATCCCAGCACTTGGGAGGCAGAGGCAGGCGGATTTCTGAGTTCAAGGCCAGCCTGGTCTACAGAGTGAGTTCCAGGACAGCCACGGCTATACAGAGAAACCCTGTCTCGAAAAACCAAAAAAAAACCAAAACCAAAACAAAAACAAGAAAACATCTGAAGTAGACTACCAGTCCATAAATAGATACAGACACATACAGACAGAGACAGAGACAGACCGACAGACAGACAGACAGATAGACACACACACACACACACACACACACACACACACACACACACACACATATTCCCACATGGTCAAGTGTATGCACTCACAGAAATAAGTATGCATGTCACAGACCATACACATACACACCAGGGAAGAAAAGAAAGAACCTGGTGGTTCCAGTACATGTTCTAGCTTCCCTCCTCCTTTCAAGCACTACTTCTCTGGAGGGGCCACTGGAGTTTAGAGATCACCATGGCTGAGTAGACAGGGCTGGCCCACACATCACAGGGCATTCAGTATCACTAGGCTCCCAAACAGCTTCCCTCTACTCCTAGTTTCCAAATCTGCCTAGGGGACAAAGAGTGACTAGAATGGGCTAGGTAGATGCTGCCCTGGGCTATCGGGGAATAAGGGTCATTGCAAAAGCTTTTGCTCTCAGAAAGGAGAGATGACAAACACATGAACCAGGTTGTCATGGTAGACTAAGCAGTGGCGGTCATGGCGACTCTTACTATGCCTTCCAAGGGAGGGCATCTCCTCTATGTCCTGCTCCAACCTTGCCTCCGCCATACTATCTCAGTCCTTCTTCCCATGAAGCTACCAGAGAATTTAGCACTGTGAAACCCTTCTTCTGTTCCCCAGTGCCAAGGAAACAGGATCTTTATCAAAGACACCATCAACAGGAATTATTGGGGCATTTCTGATGCTGAAACCCATGTCATAAAGCCTACCATGTCATGGTGCTGGAGATGTACACTCAGTTAAGGGGGACAAATGGGTTAAAGGAAGTCAAAAGGGTGGAGTCCTGGGTTGATAGGATTGGTGCCATTATTAAAAGGGCATACCAGATGCTTACTATCTCTAAGACAAGGAAGGCAGCTATCTGTAATTCAAGAAGAGAGCTCTTGTCACAACTCAAACTGTCATGCTGGCACTGTGACCTTGAACTATAGTTTCCAAGTATTGGGATAATGCATCTCTCTCCTTGAAGGCGCCCTCCATCTCATGTTCTCTTGTTATGGCAGCCCCACAAATCTAATTACTACTCAGTCGGTTATAGACATGGCCTATGGGCTGCAGACTACAGAATGATTGATGAGGTCACTGGGCAAGAGTGAAGGAAAAGTATCTCCATCCAGAGGGAGCAGCATGGGCAAACATCCTGTAGTGCACACCAGCATGGTAGATGAGAGGAAGGCTCATGTGCTTGGTACACAGTGACCAAGTCGAAGCATCATCGCATTGGACAAGAATGGCCATACAGGAGCAAAGTTATCTGGGGACTCGGGAATCATTCTAAGGACTGCATTGAGAGAGCTACCTCCACAGGTTCATTTTCCACAGTGGTGAAATGGAATATGAGCAGGACCTGTTTTGCCATTCCCAAATGCCATTACACAGTGCATAGCTTTGCAGCAAAAAGTGGGGAGTGGGCATGAGGCAGGGGTCCTGTGCAGCCTTTTGCATCCTGTGGCTCAAGGCCTTGCTAATGTGGCTCCAGCTCCAAGATGCTCTCCTTGCCCTTTGACCCCGAGGTGGAAGCTTCCAGGTTCTTTCTGGAATCATTCGCAGCTTGACATTTTCATCTCTGTCCCCTCTTTCCTCTCTTGATGGGACTCACAGACTCAATACATACCGACTGAACTCAGCAGTGACTCATCTGTTTTTATTACCCCGGGCCTCTCGAGGAGCAAACACCTCTTATTTACTTCTCAGGGTAAGGGTTTTGACAACAGGTTTATTTTCTCCCACTCTCCAAGGACTGAACGAGTAACACTCGAAAGTTAACAGTACATTAATTAATGCCAAATTGGTTGGAATTTTCCTAATAAAAATCCTTATAGTAATCACATTATGGGCCATTAACGCTGCCTCCTGATCATAAACTATGAATATGCGCTGCAGGTGCTCGCTTTTTAGCTTTTTAAGAAGGGACATTTCCCCACACTGGCAACCATTTGTCATGTTAATGCTGTCACGGTGCCCAACTCAGACTGGAGTCTTTAAGCTTTGTTCACTTTGGGCTGGTCCTTAGGCAAGTCTCTTCCCATCTCATTGGACCCTTGCAAACACTTGCAAGTGAACTCAGCATGTCTGCTGTATAAAGGGGGAAACTGAGGCACACAGGGAGTGAGCATGGAGCTTCAGTCCAGGCAGCCTGGTTCTAGACCCATGGCCCCCATGAGACCAGAGTGCCAAGTGAATCTCAGCATCAGGGTCCTCAGCGAAGGCCCTACCATGTGGCACCTGACTTATGTGCTAGGTTTATTTCAACAGTGATTATCCACAGAGGTCAACCCAATACACTGGCTAGGTGCCCCCTTGTGTTTGTTTTTCCTGTCAGCGGACCTCCAGGATGTCAGGTTGACAATGTTGGGGGCACCCAAGACATACTGGGTGAGTTAATGGTGCAGAAAGAAATGGATATTGAAATGTACACTTGAGAAAGTTTGTGGTAGCAGGACATCCTAGGATCCACTTCTGTCATGGCTATCCTGGGTGGGGCTGGAATGCACAGACCAAAGACTGCATGAGGGGGGCTGAGGTCCTGGGATAAAGACAAGGGAGAATTATTATTATTTAACCCCCCAGAGCTTCACTTCCTTCCCTGGATGCTTTTGGTGGTTATTTTGATTTCTCTGTCTATATTGTCACACTCCTTCTATGTCTGTGAAGGTCACACTCCTTCCTGGGACTGACTGTGGAATATGGAAATATAGACTGCAGAAAATTCAAGCATATAAGACAATATTAAAAAAAATAAGAAAGAGGGTCTGGTGAGATGGCTCAGCAAGTGCTGTCATGTTTGACGATCTGATTTTAATTCCTGGAATCTTCAATGAGGAAGGAGAGAAGTGACTCAAGCTGGTGCACGTACCATGTAAATGTACACATGCACCATGCAAATGCACACATGCACTATGGCACTAGCTAATGCATGTACACATATATGAAAAAATTAAAAGAAGAAAGAGAAAGAAATCAATATCCTGGAGTATCTAGCTGTTGAACATATTTGAAATAGTTCTACACATGGATTATACATGTATGAATATATGTAATATGTCTGTATACATTTCAACTTGCAGTATGCCTCCAGCCCTGAGCAATATGCTCTATATCTTTTCCACATAGATGAATACAACCCCCTCTCTCTGCCCACTTTTAAAATATTCACAGAGCAGGTACTGTGAGCAGCTGCCCTGTCAGGTGCCAGGACACACAAATGAATGATCTGATTTTGTCTCCAGGAAGCCTAGAATCTGGTGAGGCTGGAGTGCAGAGGGCAGGTGCCAGCTTCAAAGAAGGATAGGCTGTTAGGGGAGAAGATAATGCTTCAGGGGAAGTTTCCAGAACTTTCTGAGGAAGCCAGAGTGAAGCTAAGAGCTGAGGCAGGAGGAAGTGGGAGTGAGGTAAAGAAGGTATCACTGGGCCAGGTTGGGAGGGGGTGCATGTCAGTGGGTGGAGCACTTGCCTTGCAAGCATGAAGACTTGGGTTCAGATTCCCAGAACCCAAGGAAGAAGTTGGATGAAATGTTACCTGTTGATCATGGTGATGAACCTTCAGGATGCGAAGCAGGGCAAGGTAGACTCCTGGAAGCTAGAGGGCCAGTTAGTCTAGCCTAGTCAGTGAAATTCTAGGCCAATGAGTGTCAAAGGTCTCAAATAAAGGATACCTGAAAAAAATGCCAAGACATCTAAGGTTGTCCTCTGACTACCACATGCATGTTTTTGTGCACATACACATGTACATACAGGTGCGCACACACCCTCATGATCATGCACAAACACACAGATGCCGTCATTGCACAACAAAGAAGACAGCACTGACGAAAGGTGAAGATGGTTTTAGTTTGAAGAAAAATGAGCGAGAGGAGAGGTTCATGGTGTGTGTGTGTGTGTGTGTGTGTGTGTGTGTGTGTGTGTGTATGTGCATGCACACACGATACTTCTGCTTAGATGCACACATCATACTTCTGCTTAGATTTTCACAATTTCCTGTAATTTGGTAATTTCCTATACTGTAGAAAATTTTGTAGTATAATAATCAAAACATCTCGAGCATACAGTTAATGGCCTCTTGGTTCTTCCTTGATTGGCTTCAAAGCCAGGAGCCTCTGTGCCTGGGCTGTACTCAGAAAGAGTGTGAATTGCAAGCTACGGCTCTCAGATACATTCATCTGCAGGTCTCACCTGCCAAAAGGTCCCCCGTTTGCCTTCTGAGGTCACACCCAAGCTTCTGCTGGTAGCAAACCTCTCAGAGATATGGGCTGGATTATGTAATCACACTGTGCCCATCTTGCTCCAAGTCCAGGCCACATCTACCCCCTCAGCTCATCATATGTCCTCTGCCTGTGAAGGTCACACTCCTTCCTGGGACTGACTAGAGTCCACCACCTTGGGGTATCCAGGAGGGTGAAAGCAGGCAAAGGTTACTGCAAAGGTCATCTTAGGAAGCGTCAAGAACAAAGCAGCAGAAATTCATTCATGTGTTTGGAAAATAGCCACACATGCCATAAGTTAGCTAGGCCTTGTTCTGGTTTGACAGAGGTAGGGTCCCTGTAGGCTCACGTGTTTCAATACTTGCTCTTCAGCTGATGACACAGTTTGAGAATAATACAAAGGATGGACCCTTTGTATATTCAGCTGGCATCATTGGTCAGGGGCAGAGCTTAAGGATTATGTCCACTTCTGTTTCCTTCCCAAGGCTTCTGCTTGCTTGTCCATAGAGATACGTATGAGCACTACCTCAAGGTCCCATTGCTATGTATGGAGCTGCCCTAGATGTTGTGCCTTGCCACCATAATGAATGTCATCCTATAACTATGAACCAAAGCCAACCCTTTCTACCTTAAATTGCTTCAGTCATTATTTGATACCAGCAACAAGAAAAAGCAATAATACAAATGTGTGTGTGATAGGGTCATGTGGAGGGGCAGTGCCATTTATTTAAGGGACAATTATCAAGAACCATAACCAGGTAACAGACTGGAAAGTCAGGCAGTGGACCAGCCTGCACGGCCTCTCCCAGAGAGGCTCTTACTGAGTGAAGAAAGGCTCAGTGAAGCAGTGCCTCCCTCACCTTGCACATTCAGAGCCACTTCTGGTGGCCAGCACTTGCCTGAGGTGTTTGCAGCCACTGGTGTGAGAGTTCCTATCCTGTCATACCAGCTTTCCCAGCACAGGGAAGAACGACTTTCCACCTATGGCTTGGGACCAGAACTGGAGCCTTTCACCCTTTTCTAAACAAAGAAAGGCCTACTAAGGAGCTAGAGAGGAAACAGGTCACAGCTCACCTGGAGAGAAGGGAGCCTTGATCTTCAGACAGGACGGGGTTAAGCTAAGACAACCAGCGCCCCTGCAGCTTCCAAAGGCTATCAGCAGTGACAACAGCTTCAATTAAATTAAATCTAGTCAGCTCCACGAGGAAACACGTGTAATGTTAATTTCATGGGTGTATCAATGTGTAAACCTAACAGATGATGCTTAAATGAGGAAGGCAGAGAGATGACATTTGGTTAAACAATGCATCAGTGGGCAGGATTTGTTGAAACTGCCATTTAAAAAAAATAGGAATAGGAGTGAAAATTGAGCAAGCTGTCACCAGGGCCAGCCACCTAGGTGTGTTTGTGTGTGTGTGTGTGTGTGTATCTGTCTGTCTTTGTCTCTATGTGTGTTCTGTGTATTTGTTATTTATGTAATATATATATATATATATGTATATATATTTGGGTATTTGTGTGTGTGTAGGGGTGTGCACATATGTGCAAGGGCCCATATTGAGTGTCTTCCTTGACCACTCTCTACCTTAATTTTAAAGTCCAGGGCTCTCACTGGACATGGAGATCAGGGATTTGGTGAAGCTGGCCAATGGACTTCAGGGATGCTCCTGTCTTCTTCCTAGTGTTTCAGTGTGTGCTACTATGTCAGGCTTTTTGTTTTGATGCTGAGGAACCAAACTCAGGTCCTCATGCTTGAGTAGAAAGAACTTTACAGCTAGGCCATCTCCCCACACTCCTGGGCATTTTTGATAACCTGTTGTTACATGTGTGTTATGCTCATATGAGTTGTCAATTATGGTTTTGCTTAGCTGGTTAGCTCCATTCTCCTTGTTTAGTCCCAATTCAAACACAAGACACAGGTGCCATCACTATACACAGGTTGCTTCTATGGCTATTCCGTCTTACATCTTGGGTCTCTCTGATAGCGACAAAGGTGACAGGGATGACTTTGATGAACACAGATCCAGTCAACTGGCAGGATAAGAGGTAGTCATCATGTCTACACATGTTTGAGAGACTGAGTCACAGGACTGTATTCAGATGCTAGATTCCATAAGGAGAGAACAGAGTTTCTCAAAGCTATCATAGTGTGGATGCTCTAAACCAGCACGTCTTACATGGGGGCAGTTGAGTCTTTCCCATCACAGGGACACTCATGAAGTCTGGAGAAACTTGTAGGTATGAGAACTGAGGGAGTCAGACTTGCACATAGAGCTAGAGGAGCTGTCAGGCTGCCTAGGCATCATGGCTGCACCAGCAAGGGCTCAGCTGGTCAGCAAGTCAGGTTCTGAGGCTGAGATCCCATCACAGAAACGTGCATCATCACAGAACCGTGCATCTCTTAATAAGTCATGGTGGGAAATGAGCAAAACTACAGGCTCCATGCTCCAGTCCTGACCGTACTCAGAGCCCTCTCTAGTGACCAAGATGGCTGCTCTGCCTGTTGGTGAGTATCAAGAATACTCACCAGGAATGGCAGGTATTAGGAAAGCCAACAGCAAATGATAGGGAGGATGTGGATGAGAGAAGCTCTTTTACACTGTTGGTGGAAGTCAGAATAGAACCTCATCAAAACTACTATGAACAGACCTACTACATGATTCTGCTGTGCCTCTCCTATGTGTTTATTGGCAGGACCTGCAACTCAACATATTGCAGAGACACTAGCGCATTAGTGTTTATGACCACCCCATTCGCTATTGCAAAGTTCTAGGGCCAACCTGGAGCGCCCAAAACAGAGGAGTGGGTCAGGAGACACAGTGAGGGTTGTATCTGCAGAAAAGTGGATGCAACTGGAGAGAAGCCAGCCAAGTTAATTCAGTCATTCTTATGATAGCAGGTACCTAATTTGTTCTGTCCAAATGTCTGTCTGTCTGTCTGTCTGTCTGTCTGTCTGTCTGTCTGTATAACACTATCCTAGTCCCATATCTGCCTAGGTGCAAAGGAGAATAGTGGGAGGTAAAGAGAGACAGAGAGGACTGGAGGAGGGCGTTAGGGGACTATGCTGAACATACAATAGGTATTTGTATGAAAACTGAAAAAAAATGAATACATTAAGGAAAAGAGAACACCAGCGCGAGTAGGATGAGAAGCTGATGGAAGCCTGCAGACAACTCTTCAACTGCTTCAGGGTCAGCATGAGGCAGCTGTGGCAGTTTACAAAAAAGAGCTGACATTTGTTAAGTGCCTCTCTCTGTCTCTCTCTAGCAAGCCTTGAATTGCAGGGAACATATTCTAAGACTAACCTGTCAGCCAGTGACAACTAAATTACTAACCTTTCCTCCCCCTCTGCCCCATATCCCTGTCAGGTACGCAGCCACGTTCTCAGAGAAAAGCTTCCTGGAGAAGTGTTCTCAGCACCGGGAAGGTGACCTTTCTGCCAGAATAAACCACATGATCACACGTGCTTCGTGAAGACCCAAAACCTTGGGCTCAGTTGCAAATGTGCATGCTGGGAAGAAAGGCCATCTGACCAGAGCAGCCAAGCAGAGTTGTTGGGGTTCCTGCCGATCCTGCTTCTGCCTTTTCCTTGGCACATTTTATAACCTACTTCCCAGCATGCTTTGCAGTTGTGTCTGGCCAAGAGACTGTGCTTTTGCCAATAAAAGAGAAGTGCCGGAGCTGGCATATCTTCTAGACTTGAATGCAGACACCTCCTGTGCACATGTCATGGTGTTTTCTCCCCGGAAGGATATAGAGATAACACAGAAACAGGTACCTCAAAAATGAAGGGTGTAGATGTGCTCTGAATCACATGACTTTCAGGAGAGCTGGTGCACTGGATATGGCTCCCTTTCCTTAGGAACCCTTGGATTAAGAGAACCCTTGGCCTTACAAATAGAGTGCCAAATTTCCAGAAGGAGCCCTAGATTAGACATTCTGCCTGCCCTGTATGGTCTCATGTCATGGCCAGTGATTCTGATAACACACACACACACACACACACACACACACACACACACACACAGAAAGAGAGAGAGAGAGAGAGAGAGAGAGAGAGAGAGAGAGAGAGAACAAATATGCATGTACAAACATATACATAGCATATATACAACTAGCCCTCTCCATAGCCAACCAGCCATGGAAATACAGTGCCCACACTGAATATTAGGTTTTTCTTGTCATCCTTCCCTAAGCAATACAGCCTAATGATTACTTACATAGCATTAACATTATATTAAAAACAATCAAGAGATGCTTCTAAGTATACAGGAGGCTATTCATTGGTATAATACAGATGTGACATCATATTATATAAAGATCTTAAGCATCTTTGGTATCCACAGAGGTGTTGGCACAAATCCCTCAAGGATAACTGTGCATACAAATGCTCATGTACACACATATCTATGTGCATACATGTCATATTACATATTAGCTTCAATGGGGAAATATATACTTATATACATGTACACACACATGTCTATGTCCCTAAAATTCTCACTATCTTGTTAAATATCAATGACTTCTTGCCTTTTATCCATCATACGTCAGTAATCCTTCCGCCGCTTGTCCCTCTTTTGCAGGACCAGTTCCATCATTTGCAGGGTCCAGCACATGAAAATGCGAGGGCTTTGCTAAAACTGTATTGGGGGTTGCAAGCATGCAGAAGTGGAGCCCTAGACTCAGCACAGGTCCCTCCATGAGGGAGTCCTGTTGCTGCCGGAGGCACAAAGTATGCAGAGCTGGGCTGTTTGTCTGCAAGAACGTGTCAGCCAATCCAGAAAGTTTGCTGACAAACTTTGTGACAAGTCCAGAAACTTGCGACCTGCGTGCTGCCTGAAGGCTTCCAGGAATGTTTTTTTTACACATCACAAGAAGAGGCAGGAGAAAATAAGAAAGCCAATTTTCTTTTAGTATATTACTTGTCAGACAGCGAAATGGGATATAATTACGGTGTGACATTTCCAGCAGCAAATATGTTCCAGTGTAAGCAATTAACACCGGTTCTTTTGGCAGGCTTAAAAAGATTACTCAGAGGCTGTGCTAAGTTACAGTGCCCTGTGAATAATGAACAATGTGATAGCTTGGCTAAGTTGCTCACTATGACCAAAGTTCAAACTCTCCTGATGAAAATGGATTAGGCGCTCTTAACCCTCTGCTGACTTCGCCTAGCTTAGGATGATTTAGAGTATGAGTTCTTGAAGGTTTATCTAAATTACTTGTTTACTTTGCTCCTAGGAATAGCTGCAAAAGAAAACAAAGCATTCTGCACGCATTCATTTCCGCTGTTGGAGATCTACATGAGGCCTTGGGTTCGGCAGCAAGCTCTTGGAGACAGACAGATTGAGAACACGGCTTGCACAGAGACCAATCTTCTGTTAGGTTGGGATGTTTTAATGATGTGATCCAAGACTTAGAACCCTGTATGGTAAATTGAGTGTTGCTAGTGGCTTGCCTGGTCTTGGTTGTATGTGAGTAGTGTCTGATGCTTAGCAACTGGATCCAAAGAAAACCCCAGCAACAGGTCTGAGTGACTCACACCACAAGGGAAAGTTCTAGGTCATGGTTACTGGCAGAGGCTGGGGCCACGTTTCCTTTCCTTGGTCCCATGGCACTATAGGGTAGATGTTCTCCACTGAGGATGAACTGGTCAGTGCCTTGTGTGATGTCTGCAAGTACTTCTGGAATCTGCCCACTAGAAGCCGGCAGTACCCTCCCCTCATTTGTGACCATCTGAAAAAGGCCTCCAGCTGCAGTTATCTTTTCAGGGACAACAGTTTAGATATGTCTGGTTCTATTTCCTTATAGCCTGAAGCAGAAGACTTCCTTCTTAAAGCCTGAATATTTTAGCCTTTAGAATGGAAAGAAGCCATGCCTACCTTGTAGCTCTCTGGGAAGAAGTGGAATGGTGCCTTTGGAGAGCTGGACTCTGACGTCTGGTAGAAGCCAAGCATTCCGCATGACTTCAGTGCCATTTATCCCTTATTGAATACAAGCAGTACCTCAGAGTGGAGCTGTGACAGACACCAGGCAGGTAAAGATAGATAATCCTGTCCCAGTTCCTGCAATGGTAGCTTGAAAAACTAGTCAGGAGGCAGGTATCAGGACCTAAAGCCTCTGTATGTCAAGACACTGCACCCTAGATGGGCCTAGATGGAGGAAAATAGGGGCTTAGAGGGAAAAGACTTTCTTGTTACTGTACACAGTGATGACACTTAAATGAAGCAGGGGCTTACCAGGGATGACTATGTGAGAAGAAACAATCCAGGTAGAGAGACCCACACTCTAGAAGGGATGTGGGTGTCAGTCAGGCCTATCCAGGGTTCGGGGCTGTTTGGATAGAGTTCTCTGGCAGAGGTGGGGAGATGCAAGTCAAAAGAGGTAGGCAAAGGCAGGTGGCACAGGATGCTGAAATACCGAATAGCTCTCATCTTTCTTGCCAACCCTACTAACTCAGAAAAGCTCGGTCCAGATCCTGCTCAGCTGGAAAGAGCTCAGTGATTGATTGGCAATGTCTTCTTGGGCCTGGGAAGGGCTATGAGGCCCAGGTAACATTGTACTATCTGGGTTTGTAGCAGAAGAATTTTCAGCAGGGGAGTAACGTGATCAGAAACATTCTTAAAAGCTCACTCTGGGACCAGTGCTTTCATTTTGAAAAGGTTGGAGATGGAGACAGGAGTAGTTTGAGAGTGACCACAGCATTGTGAACGAGAGATGGGAGTGTTCTACAGAACATGTGGAGCAGAAGAGATGGGGAGAAAGGACATTTCAGAGCTGGGCTTGATAGTGACCTTGTGGATCTGAGGCAGAAGGAGTTAGACAAAAGCTGTTTATCGTCCGATTTGGGTAACTTGGAGGATGGGCATGCTATTCACCAGGGAGAAAAGTTCAAGATAATTTAGAGACATAAAAATAATGTTAATGCTTTATTTCTATTTTCTTAAGTGTGTGTGTGTGTGTGTGTGTGTGTGTGTGTGTGTGTGTGTGGTGTGTGTGTGTGTGTGGTGTGTGTGTGTGTGTGTACATGTGAAAACTAGTGCTCATGGAGGACAGGGCCATTTATTTCCTGAAGTTATAGTTGGGCGTGAGACATTCAGTGTGCTCTTAACCATCTCTCCATCATACATGGCAGTTTTTTGTGGGACCTCAAGTGAGAAGTATCTGTTAAGTGTTTCACATTTGGATAAGGACCCTAGAGTGTGAAGGGGACCAGAGATGGGAGTGTGAGTAGACATGGCCGTGGTGGCTGTCACCATGGTCTGACAAATGCTCTACAGCGTTTCTGCTTCCCCCAACCTTCCAAGAGCCTACCTGGAAAGGAGAAAGGCAGCTCCTTGCAGAGGAGTCTCCCTTCATCTTGAGCTATTTCTGACTGACAGGATTAGTGAAGGACAGCAGAGGACTGTCATCACTCCATAATCCCCTGAACTTCTTTATAGTCAACACAGCATTCCTATGATCCCTGTAATCCAATTAGGCAATATGGGAAGCGGTATCTTAATTCTTGACTTCATTGTGACTTGCCTGGTTGCAGGCAGACCTTGTTTAATAAGATGTCACCTCCAACACTGGATGGTGCATACCAAATAAGCTCAGGAACTCCTGCAGGCTGTGGGTAAGGGAGGGGGAGGTGCTTGCTGTCACGAGAAAGACTTCCTATCTTTAATAGCCAATAGGTGACTTAGAACCCCAATGTCCTCATAACTGAGGCTTCTGATAGGAGGAAACCTCATCTCCCCCTTCTCCCCATCCAATCTCCTCGTAGCTTGTGAATGCTGTATGCTCTGTCTTCCTGCTGACTGAAAGCATTTGTTCATAGAAAGACCCATAGGTTTTAAAAGGTGGCTAGTTATTGAGTGGCTGCCTCTCACCTGGCTCAGCTTTAAGGACTCCATATATGGCTACATTTCACTCCCACAAATCACTGGTATAAATATATTATATCTTCAATGGAAGATTGAGAACACCATGACTTAGAGAAAGCCAGCTCATATTGACTGTTTCCTAAGCACCTTAGACCTGTTTGCTGCGGGGTCCCTGCAGGGGCCAAGAGTGTGGGCTATCTAGATTATGCTCACTATTGAGCGACAATGGTGAAATGCTGCTAATGATAGAGGTGGTGATGGGAGATGGTAAAAGGAATGGCATAGTACTGATATGGGGGGATAGTGATTCCTATGGAGTTGTTAGCAGTGCAGGCAGTGGTGTGGGGTTAGCGTGGAATTGGTGGTCATGATGAAGGTAATGAAGGTCTCATGGTGATGTGGGTGATGGTGTTTGTTATGATGAAAGTGGTCACACTGGTGTGGGAGCAATGTGGTAATTGTGGGAGGAACAGAAGTGGTGTTGGAGGTTGTCTGGTAATGGCCGTAGTGTTAATAATGGTGTTGCTGGCAGTGGGGCTGTTGGGTGGTGATGGTCCTGAAGGTGGGAACAATATACTAGCTGTGTTGAGTGGTAGTATTGGTCGTTGTGCAATGATAGCCATGGCAGTGGTTAGTGATGGTGTCGGCGACTGTCCCTTATCTTCTCTCTTGACTTGGTGAAATTACAGCCACAGCTCTAATTAAGCTCACGGACTTTCCCTGACTGCCTCCTTGGGATAGACTTCCTCTTTTCACACTTGCAGCATACAGATTCAGGTAAGGCCTCTACCGTCACACCATCTGCCACATCAGGATCTCATCTCTACTTACCTCTTCTGCTTTACAGAATCAATCCTCCCTCACCTGGCACATACAAAGAGTAGCGGTTTAATAAAGGCACATTGATACAGAATGGGAACGGGGACTTTCCAACTTGCTTCTCCCCAGCTGCAAGGGGAAATGAGAACAGAGGCGACTCAACCTGGCTGCCCACAGCTGGCCCTCAAAGTAACACCCACCCAGATCCAAAGACTCAGGAATGAGGTTGAAGGTTCCACTGGAAAACTAAAGCCAACTCCCCTATGGGGAGATGGTGAGGAATCTGTTAACTGAAGTTAGGAAACTGGCAGAGACACCAACTGTAGCAAAGAAGTGAGTCGTCTCTGCAGACGCTGAGGCAGGCAGAGTGGTGTGGGGCACCGGGCACAGTGGCCTCTGGACACACCCTGATCTGCAGCAGAGCTCTCAGCTGGCCGCTCCAGGCAGCCTTGCTTACAGACAGGCGTTCAGACTTCACACTGCTTGCCTTACTTGTTTTCAATTAATATGGCTGTCAGGTCAATCGAGAAATTGCAGTTAAAAATTCAGATTTATTACTGAAAAAAAAAAAAAAACCTCACTGGAAACATGCACAAACCTCCCCACTATGTTT
The DNA here is from genome assembly GCA_902729485.2 of Mus minutoides. NCBI lineage: Eukaryota > Metazoa > Chordata > Mammalia > Rodentia > Muridae > Mus > Mus minutoides. Next base: position 712,409 of record LR750154.1, on the reverse strand, counting down.
ATAGCAAGACAGCTTGGCAGTTTTGATGGGAGCCATTCATCCAGGCTGACTGAGGCTCTCATTTGCCTAACTCAGGCATCATGCCGTGCAACCTTGACCCCTAAGAGTGTCTTGTGACCCTAGTTATTAAGCACTTCTTGCATACGAAACTGTCAGCTTCATACAGGTGAAAGGTCTGCCCTCAAAAGGTATAATAACACACTGGCTTCAAATCCTGACTTTGCTTTTGGCTGGCTGGGAGACCTCAGGCGAGGTGTTTGCTCTGCCTGTGTTCTGCTGTCCTCAAGGGCAAGGCCGGTTTGCTGGTGATGGCTATTCCTCTAGACTGGAGGATACAAAGAAAATTCACATAGAAAATGCTACTGACACCCCCCCCACACACACACACACACTCAGAGACACAGACACACACATATACACATTATTCTAGTATCCATCTTTCTGAGTGTGGCTTATTTCCCTTAACATGATGATCTCCATTTCATCCACGTTCCAGCACATGATGTGGTTTAATTCTCCCTCATGGCTGAATGAAACATTGTATATATGTGCCACATTGTCCTTACCCATCCTCCATTGATAAGCATCTGGCTGATGTTATAACTTAGCTGCTGGGAATAGTGTTACAATAAACAGGAATGTACCGGTGTCTCTGTGGCATGATCACTTGGATTCCTTTGGGTGTATTCCCAAGCCTATTAGAGCAGAAACATATGGCAGGTCTGTCTTTCTTTTACTTTCTCTCTCTCTCTCTCTCTGAACTTCTGTATTTATTTTCATATTTCATAATATACATTCCCACCAGCAATGAATGATAACTGAAAATAGTAAATAAGGAGAAAGAAAAATGCTCACTGACCTTTGTTGCTTGTGTGTGTATGTATACATGTGTGTATCTGTATGTGAGCTGTGCAGGCTTGTGGATACAGGAGTGTGTGCAGAGGTATATACTGGTGCTTTTAAGGAGGACAAAGGAGAGCACTGGGCATCCACCTCTATCATTCTTTACCTTTTCTCCCTGAGACAGGCTCTCTCACTGAACGTGGAGCTTGGCAGTGTACTGGTGAGGCTGGCTAGCAGCCGTCCTCAGTAATGTCCTGTCTCTGTACCCCACAGCCAGCACTGAGCTTATAGACACATGTGTGACCACACCAAGTATTTTTACATGAGTACTCAAAACCCAATCTCAGGTCCTCACGCTTGAGTTGCAAGCTGTTTTACCCATAGGGCCTTCTCCCTACCCTCTACCCTTTACATGTGTTTTCTACATGAAGCCACCATCATACAGGACTACTGCTACCCGGTAGCAGTATGACAGCATCCACAGGCATTTATTTGTTGTCACTGGTGTGACTAGGTATTGGGGAAAGGAGCTGACCTGAGCCAGAATGCCTTGCTTACCAGCGAGAGTCTCTCTGCTAATGCAGAGAGCTTGCCACATGCATCCACACTGGCTGCTACTGCTAGCTCCAGATATTTAGTTCCCAGGGCCAGCTGTGCCTTCCCTGCAGAAGAATCATCCCTCTATGTTACCAGACATGAATCTCCATGCACACTTCTCTCCCTATAACTATGACAGTCCACTCATGTACTTGACTCTCCCACGAGTCTGTGAGCAATACAAATTATCCAAGTAGTAAATTCATTGTGTGTATTAGGGGGAGCACATATATGGGGTTCAGTTTATGAATCTTCCTCAATTGCTATTATCTATCTATCTATCTATCTTTCTATCTATCCTTCCATAGGTTCTCTCCTGGAACCTGCAGCTGCTTGATTTCGATAGGGCAGCTGCTCACTGGATTTCAGGGATCCTCCATCATTTCCCCCAGGGATTACAGGAACAGGTAGCAGCACCAAGCTTTATAGGTGGGTACTGGCATCTGAATGTAGGTCTTCGTTCTTACACAGCAAACACTTTAATAACCCAGCCATCTATCCAGTAGATCTATTCAGCTTCACAGTAAATTCTGCATGACACCCTTCTGTCTGCCTGTGAATAATAATAACTACTTAATGAATTAATAAGCCCAATGGATAAATAAACAGATGAGGAATCAATGAAATCCACTATTGGCTTTAGAGTCAATAAACAAACTAATTAAAAAAAATCAGCTTGCTGACGGTGGTTTCCTGACTTCGCTTACACCTCTCCCAGATCGCTATTCACTGCACAGTGGAACTCAAGTGCGCTCCATGTGGGAACCTGGTGAGATGAGTTACATGGCAAAGGTGAGGAAAATGGACCATGTTTTCTTTCCAACCCTACAGTGCAACGCACCCTAGGTGACAGGGACCCGGTGTTTGTCGGCGCAGATCCACCTTAGATGATGGCTTAGCCGCAGAGGAGCATCTGTCTGCATGGCTGTGTTAGTTATTACCCCATCATAATCAAATGGATTACACTGTAGTAATGAATACGACCATAATGGTGCGCTGGCAGTTTAATCAATGTACTTCTCAACTGCAATTGAGCAAAAATAGGTAACAGAGGATCATTTGATCTACATTTTTATTAATTTGATGCCATTTGTCTTCTGGTTATTTTAATGATCTCTCATTATGAGAAAATGGGGGAACTTCCTGAAAGGGGGAAAAAAAGTGGAGTCATCTTATTCCATTATATTCGCTGCTTTATTTTATTGCAGAAAAAAATGTAGCCCGTTCCAATCCACTCTGAGGTAGAGTTTTGAAATGCAACGTAGTTCAGGGTTTTAGTGAGGAAAGCCCTTTACCTTGGAGACATCCAAGTGAAGTTCAAGATGAAGCAGTGGGAGGAGCCGATGTACCACCTGACCACTGGCTTCTTTTTTGACTGACTATGTGTTAAGGAGGGCACACAGTAGGGCTCTCCCACCATTCACAGCTACAGTCAGAGGGCTCAGGCCAGCTCACTGGCAAACATGAGGGCCTGTATTTGATCTTCAGAACCCATGTTAAAAACAAGCAAACAAACAAGCCTTGAGACACAATGTGGCCTGGAAAACCCAGTCCTGGGGAGGCTTCTGGGAGGTGACAGACAGATCCCAGGGGTTGCTGGCCAGCTAGCCTAGCCGGCTTGACAAGTTCTAGGCCAAATGAGACACTGCCTCAAAAGAACAAACTGGACATTGCTATCTGGTTTCCACATTCATGTTCACGCACAGGGGGTCACACTTACAGTGCACCTATACACACACACACACACACACACACACACACACACACACACACACACAGAGGAGCCTTCATCCCAGTGCCCCTCAACAGCCCTTAATACATCTGACAGCTCCTTGTTTTCAGCCGCACAGATGAGCTGAGTCATGGTAGAGGTTCCTCATTCGAGATGCTGTATGGAAAACCATGACAAATGCTTTCTTCACAGTTCCTTTCAGGACCGTGTCCTTCTTGATCGTCATTTCCAGGCTTACAAGAGACTTGCCTCGTGCCTGTGACTGTTCACGGGAAGCACAAAACGCTGGTACATTTGTGCCTTGAGCACCCTCTAAATAACAGCTTGGCCCCAGCCCAGTTTCCCACCACCACATGTCATCGCCATTTTTAACATAAATAGGATTATGGACGGAGTAAGGATCAAAGCTATGAATGAAGGGTTAAGATATCCCAGGATGTTGGGGTACTCTGGCTGATGGGATGTTTTCATTTTTTTCTCCCTTTGTGAATTTTGGAATCTCATTTCCACTTACCCAAAGTGTAAAAATTAGTTCCTTAACACCCCATCAATGGTATTGTATATTGGAAGTGGAAGGTCCTAAGGGACTATAGGGTAAGCTCACCTATAAGGAAGGCTTTATATGCTATTAGCCTTTTGTCACTGACCAAGCACCTGACAGAAATGGACAATGGAGGAAGAATTTATTCTGGCTCATAGTTTCAGAATAATCAGTCTATAGTCACTGGGCCTCATATACTCTGACTGAACATCATGCATGGTATTTGTAGCTAATGTCAGAGGAGACTGTTCTCTTCATGGTGAGAAGGGAACACTGACAGTCAGTGGCTACTTCTTCCCCCTTTTGTATTGCATCCAAGCTCCTTCAAGGAGCATTCTCCTCTTTAGCTAACCCTCTTTTAAAATACCCTCACAGGCATACCACACCATGTCCCATGGTACAGAGGTGACTTTTGCCATTTGTGGCACTATGGACAATGCTGCCAAATCTTTCTGTTAATTTCAACACAAGGTAAAACTCTGAATGCTTCAATGAAGTCCATTTTTCATTATTGTCAACTGATTAAAAAAAAAAAGTGAGCATCTGGTCTGGGTCTGGGAGGGTGCTGGCTTTAGCCTCCAGGCTAAGGGTGAAGGTTAAAGATGTGTGGGGTCTGTCTACCTCCCTGAGGTTGCCGAGCACCCACTGTCTGGAGTCGAGGCACCTGGGCTTGGCTGGTGCCACTGTTAGAGATACCTGTGGGTGTTTGTATCATAAAATATGGTGGAGGTTATAATAAGAAAGCTGGACTTGGTAGGTGGGGAATGTCTGAAGAACTGGTATGAGTTTGAAGTGCCACTGGATGATGGAGTGGTGACCATTGGATGATGGAGTGGTGACCATTGGATGATGGAGTGGTGATGTCCACTTTATGAATACTGGGAGTTCCTCCAACAGAACACAGGCTGCCTGCAATGGCAGAACCCATTGGCTCTCTCTCAGTTTTGGAGGCTGGCTATCTGAGATCAGGGATCCTGTGAATGTGCATTTGCTGAGAGCATGTCTTCTAGCTGATGGTGCCTGTGAACAACTGTTGTATCCCTTGGTACCTAGAGGCTCACCTCTGACTCTTTCCTCAAGATTCCTGCTGTATTGCTGGGCTCTGGGTACAAATGCCCCCTTTTCATGAGGACAGTCATGTTACATTAAGGCTCATTTTAATGTCTTCATTTGATCCTGATCATCTGTAAATATCCTATGACCATAGGTAAATATTATGAAGAACAGATCACCACATCCACAAGTTGGGGTCTTAAGACATTAACATTAAAAACAAACTCTGATGGCTGGGCAGTGGTGGTGCATGCCTTTAATCCCAACACGTGGAGGCAGAGGCAGGCAGATTTCTGAGTTCGAGGCCAGCCTGGTCTACAGAGTGAGTTCCAGGATAGCCAGGGCTACATAGAGAAACCCTGTCTTGAAAAACAAAACAAAACAAAACAAACAAACAACCTCAAACAAACAAAACAAAATAAAAACAAACTTGGTATGTGTTACCTGCATATACACGTATATTCACGTGTATGAATATAGGTACATACATGACTTAGCACGCATGCTATGGTACATCATGGGGAGATAGGAAGGTAACCGTGGATGTTGGACGTCACCTTCTACCTTGTTTGAGACAGGCTCTTGTCACCCATAGCAGGCCTGTGAGACCCCAAACTTCTCCTGTCTCCAACTGCCATCTCACCTACGAGCAGTGTGACTACAGACATGCATGGCCGTGTGTGGCATTCCCTCACCACAGGGTGCTGAGGATGCAAATTCAATTCTTTATACATGGCATTATAAATGTTTTACTCACTGAGCCATATCCCCGGTCCATTCAGTGTCTTTTGGGGGACAAAATGCAACCCAAATTGATTGAGCAATAGTTTGAGATTCTGGAACTCTGGGTAGAGACTGGCAATGGAAAGTCATTGTGAATACCCATTTACCTGAGTATTCAATGCAGAAAGCAGCATAAAGAACAACTTCAGGATGAACAGCATATGGGATTCAGAGATCCAAAGTCATGCATGGGGGCTTCTTGGTATAAAGTCTAGAGTATCTCAAACGGAACGTGAAGCAATGGGACCCCCCACCCCCCACAAAAGATCTCTGTTACTCTTGTTACTGAGGAGAGCTCCAATGTACTTTTCAAAGTTTTCTCCTCCCATACTAAGAAATTTACAATCGACTTCCTTCCCAGTGGGATTTTTCTCATCGTCTTCACTTGGGCAGATCCTGCCCACCATGCCTGTTCTCACACAGGGTCATGGATCTTGACTGAAGAGACCATGGAGTCTAGGGTTGAAGACGGACGGGGAACCACTTCCTCAGACCATTTCAATGATCCCAGGGAAAAGCATATGTAATTAAACTGAGCCTGTGTCAGATTTCAGATCAGTGATGAAGTGTGCCCGTGGCAAAGGTCTATTCCTTCCTGGGAGGTGTAATTGGAAGCTGGAGACTGCAATCCTCAGCACTTCTTACCAGGAATTTTGGAAAGGTGATCCAATAGTTACCTGAACCCAGCTCTGCTCCCCCGAGAGACCCCAGAAATGCCAGGCTGCTTCCCACCACTGATCAAACCCAGGGACTCTGGGGGTCCCTTGAGTGGTGCTATGTGTTCAGCATGTTCTGAACATGTTAGTCAACAGCCTGGGTGGCTAGGCTGGAAAATATTCTCTTCTTATCAAGTCACTTTTAAGGCCCTCCAGGGCAAGACTACTCTGTATCCTCTCAAGGTCATTCAAGGTCATTCATTTTCTTATTGCTCAACAAACATTTGTGGAGTATCTGCTGTGTGTCAGGCCACTACACCTTCCCATAGTCCCTTCAGTGATCATAGGTGCTTGGGAGACAATGACTGGAGATCAGCTCTCTTATAGTAAGTTTAGATAAAAACATTTCCTTTGCGACCTTGAGCAACTCACACTATCTCTCAAAATCAACTGAAAGCTGTCAAGTCAGTTTTTGTTGCTCCTTGTTGAATCCGTTCTGTATTCCCACTCATGAATGTTAACGAGTCCCACTATAAGGAATCTGTAACATGTCCAAACACATACTGGATGTGGCCAGCCAGGCTCAGCTTTTGTCTAAGAGCAGAGGCTGGTGTCTCTGTAAAGGGACAGATTGATCAAGAGAGCTTTGGGTTCTGTATGAGCACTATTGTAACTATTGAACTTTTCCTTTAGGGTTGGGAAGCAACTACAGACAGACATTAGATTAACAAACAGGCAGGTTGGCTATAGGTTCACTAAAGCAGGGTGCCAGCCATCAGAATGCAGAGCGTATTAGAGACCTCAGATGTGGGCTTTAGGGGGTTGTCTACCTCATCCCACTGGGGCTTGGGGGCACTCCAGATTCTCTTTACAGCACATTAGTAACTTTCTCTATTGCCTCAGGAAGCACATGACAGAAACAACTTTAAAAAAGAAGGCTCTCATTTTCTCATGGCTCTGGAGGGTTCAGTCCATTCTCTGGTGGGTAAGGAGAGGCAGAAGAGTTCATATCATGGCAGCCAGTAAATAGAAAGAAGAGAGAATAACTATGTTCATCTAACCGTTCCCCACTTATTTTTATCCAAGTTTCCATCTCATGGGATGATACACCCCCATATTGTAGGTGGATCTTCCATTCTCCCCTAATCCTGTCCAGACACTTTCACAAATATATTGAGAAAGGTGTGCCAAGACAATCTTAAACCCAGTCAAATCATAGAGATCACCCATCATACCTGGGTTCTGAGCTCTGTACGGCCATGCAGGCCCCGTTGGTCCTTGCCTCTTTCTGACATCCTTCTCCTTGTAGGCTAGTACTTGCTCATCTCTTCCCCTTGATCACATGAGTGCTCAGCTCTTTTAGAACCCTTGCAAAGATTCCCTCCTGCAGTGTCTACAAAACAGCCAAGGGACTCATACCATTTTCACATTCCTGGATTCCTCCATGTATTACTTCATTCATCCATATACACACTCATGCACTTACCCACCCTCCATCCATGTATTCATCCATTTATTCACCCATCTACTTGTCCATCCATCCATCCATCCATCCATCCATCCATCCATCCTGCATTAATCGTCTACCCATCCATCCATTCATCCATCCCTCCATGCACTCTACACCCACCCATCCATTCCTCCATTCATCCACCACCCATCCATCCATCCATCCATCCATTCACCCATCTACCCATTCACCTATCCCTTCATCCATATATCCATTTGGGATATTTGCATTACATAGAGTAAGAAGAAAGCAAGAACTGGATCATGAATATTATGGTCTAATTTGGAATAGAGATGCCAGATGAGTGATCCCTCGAACCTGCATCTATTTCAAACTGTGGTAAATGCAACAAAAGAAGAGTAGGTGGCTCAGTGAGTAAAGATGTCTGCCTCCAAGCCTGATGACATGAGTTCAATTCTCCAAAGCCACATGGTGGAAAGAGAAAACTGTAAGTTGTTCTCTGACCTCCACATGCATGCCTTGGCATGTGCGCACACACACAATATCTTCTTTTTAATTTAAAGAAAAATTTAAGTGTCTCTGAAGAAGCTCATGAGCTTAGCAGGACAGACATGGTGACAGGAGTATGGTTGGGAGGAGTAGCATGGGGGAAGGCTTCAGCCAAAGTCAGCTTTCTCTAGGGGATGCAGGTGAGGGCCAGGACTCATCTTAGCCCTGGAGGGGAGGGGAGTGAGGAGGCTGGAGAAGGTGTGGGGGTGGTCAACCCAAGACCACAGTCACCACTAGGGTGCAGACTCAGAGAGAAGAGAGCTCCCTTCAGTGGGCTGTCAGGAAACCACAGTAAAATGTTGCAGGGCAGATCAAAGGAGAACGCTCTAAGAGTGGGGGAGAGAATGGGTAGATACAGCAGCCAGATATGAAGGGATGGGTTAGAAAGCATCATGACAGCCACAGGAGATGCTGGGCCTTGGCTACAGAGGTTGCTGAATGGGACATGAGAACTGAGAACTGACTCTTCCAGTTTGCTCAGAAAGAAGTTTGGGCCTGCCATCAGCAGTCACCTGGGCTCCCCAGAAGAGCATAACAGCACTGAAGATGAAAACTGTGACAGGAAGGGCATACTAAATGAGCAGTTCACCTATCCCAGCAAGTTCTGTATCAACCACTTCACAGAACGTGCAAGGGAGGTTATTATTAGTCCCATTTCACAGATGGAAAAAATGAGGCAAAATAAGGCCAAACTAGTATACCCTTACTTCTGCTCCTAGTCCCTGGTGGAACTGACATTTAACTCCACAATCCCAAGGACGAAGAAAAGCTGGGCCATTTTCTCTATCCTACATTCTGCAAGAATCCTGTCCAAAACATTTGGAACCAGACAACCCCTGTGTAGACCCCTTCCCCGGAGGAACCTGACAAGATTCCAGATTCATAAATAAGTCTGGAGGCTGAGCTCCACTGAGCTGCTGGAGTCTTTATTACTCTACAAATGCATTCTTAATCAGCCACTGGGGTCCTTCCCATAGAGCCTTTTAAATTACAGTTAAATTCCTTGATAGCAGTCCATGTACCCAACACTGCATTTCCTGTGTTCACAGCCATAAACAAGGAAGGGAGGGGGCCTGGATAACCAGGTTAATTGTCCTTTGAGGTCTAGACTTTGAAAGCACTAGCAGCGGTGCCTCTAAATTCTCTTGGTCCCCTGCTGCAATGCTAATAAAGTTCAGAAACAAACAGTGCAGTCTAGCCAGCCTCAGGAGCTGGACCAAGTTCTTTCATGCCTGGCCCTGGCTGCTTTGGCTCCGTTGAGCCTTCAGGTCACCTTGCAGGGGTTCTGTCCTGAGAGCTTTCCCAGGAATGGATGGGGAGCTGAGGAGGCAGCATTTATGCTGCAGACCTGAGGGGATGTCTGTGGCCTGCAGAGATTCCTCCTAACTTTTAGGTCAGAACAAGTTTGACCTTGGGGGTGTGATGGGAGTGAGACAGGTAAAACTCTTCCCTTCTGCAAATTCTCTTCTCAGTCTGCCACTGCCTTAAGGACACAAAAGCACAGTTTGCCTTAAAATGGGAGTGCACACAGAACAACCTTGGGCCAAATCCTGTCTGTCTGTTTTGTAAACAGCTATCTATTAGGGCACAGCCATATGCGGTCCTTTCCATATACAGCTGAGTCCTTAAGGTAGAGTTATCAGGTCCGGCTACATCTGAAATATTTACTAGCTAGTCTTTTACAGAAATTGTCAACCCCCTTTGTAAATATAAATCTGATTATTCTGTTAGTTACCTCTGGAAAGAGTCGCCAGTTCTTACTGGAGCATCCTATGGTGCTGGTCCAGTAGCCTCAGTGAAACGATGCATGCGTGCAGAAGAAGACCTAACTGCAAAATCACCCTGTGACAATCCGTACAATGCAAAAGCTACTCTCAAACCGTTTCCAGGCATATAATTTGGGAGTGTCAAGTATATTCAGTATGGTACCATCAATTTCTAAAACATATCCATCTAGCAAACCTGAAATCCATACCCATTGAGGAGAAACAAACAAAACCCTAACAGCAAACAACAACAGCAGCAGCAAGCAAAAGCCCTCCCCGGCTTCAGAGGGCAGAGCGTGTGTGGTGCTTCCTGTGTCCTCTGAGGACAGGAGCCAGAATCAATCTTTCAGTTGCTATTTTCAGGCTCTTGTCACCTCAACACAAAAAGTAACTAACGCAGAGTCCTGGGGGACTGAGACCTGTGCCTGAGCCACCCATGGTAGGCAGCAAAGAGGTGTTGCTTTTGTGCCTTCAGAACTGGCACTAATTGTGTTGGGAGACAGGAGAAAGCAAGCAACTTTCTAAAACTGAGTATGAGGCAGAGGGATGGCTCAGTGGGAGAGGGCAGCTAGCATGAAGCTCTGATTTCAGATCCCCAGAATGCACGTGAAAAGCCAAGCTCAGTTGTGTACAACCCTGCCCAGGGTGGAGGGTTGGGCAGAGAGAGGAAGATCACTTGGCAGTCTAAGCCCAGGCTCAGTGAAAGACTCTATAAAGTAAGGCATAAGGCAGAGAGAGAGAGAGAGAGAGAGAGAGAGAGAGAGAGAGCAGGGCATCCAGTGTTCCACAACAGGCACACACACACACACACACACACACACTTACCCACATGCACACACTCAGATACACCTGTGCGCTCACACATACACAGCCCACTCACTCGCATACACAAATGCGCGTGCACCTACTCTAAATAAACAAAGGGAGATTCTGCCATCCCGCCGACGGTTGTCTTCCCACTTTGGTGGTAGGAAAGGTCCCCGGAGACAGGCGGTTGGCAGCCTCCCAGTCACTCAGGCCTATTTCTAAGTTGAGGCACACAGCCCTCAGAGGTGAGCTATTAATTTGTGCTTTGTGACTCAGCCTCAATCTTGATTTAGGGCAATGGAAACTCTCCTCAAAACTGTGAAGAACGAATTAATTTACTAATTTTGCTATTAGGAGCTGATCAGTGGGACACAATTCCCACCGTCCTGTAATCAATCACCATTTTCCATGTTTATCTCCGATTCTATTTTTACTGTACACATCAATTTGTCCCAATGCTCTTCCTACATATGTTTTAAATTACTTTATCATTGTATAAATTTCACAGCCATTAAAAAAGCTCTAATACTGGAGTGGCTGACATGGTGTTAAAAATTGGATTAAATTCCACAGGGTAATAAATTGTGACCTAAATCCAATCTCTCATGGGTGACTGAAGGATACAATGAAAAATTACTGCTTTGTCACGACACACAAGTGCAAATACGCTGGGTGACCAGAAAGTGACAGAGAAATGGGGCACCCGTACAGCCTGTTCCTTATCTAAAGCCACCAGCTAACTTTGAAGACCAGTCAGGGGGTCTCTGGTGGGATAGCCCCTCCCCCTAGCAGCAAGTGAATTTCCCGACAGGGTGAGGCTCTTGCAAGCAGCTGGAAGGCACCACAAGCAGGACCCTGCATAAGCTTCCAGCTTTTGTAGGTAGCAAAGCATATGACTGAGCCTCTGGCCATAGAACCCCTGGCCACTGAATCTTGACTCTGCTACTTGTTTACTGTGTGATTGTGGCTAGTTGTTTCTCTCCACATGCCCGAATTTCCTGGATAACAGCGTTGGCAGAAGGAGTCATTGAGTTAACGTAACTCACCTGCTAAGTATCATTCCTGGCAATCAGCCATCCCCGGAAAACTGCTAAGTGTGATCACAGGCTCTGGACCCCTTGTGCATGAAGTTTGTGACCAGAAAGGCTCAGATTTCAGGTTTTTTATACTTGAATTTTTTTCCCTATACATAATGAGACAGTTTGTAGATGGAATTCAAGTCTAAACATGAAATTTATGTATAATTATTTACATTGCATGTATAACTTACACATATGCATAAAGGTAATTTTATATGCTATTTTGAGAGTGCCTGTTTTTTGAATACTGTTTCACAACGGGCCAAATTTGGCACGTTCCTCTTGGGAAGTGGAGTTGGCTGTGCTCAGAATTAGGCAGACGGACCTGAGCATCATGGCCCACACTGCAAGTTCAGCAGTTAGGAAACTGAAGCAGAAGAACCACAGAGTTTCAGGCCAGCCAGGGCTACAAAGCAATACCTTGTCTAAAGAAAACAACAACAAAAATACTGTATCTTGGAACATTTCGGATTTTGAATTTTTGGATTCGGTCTGCTCAATTTACATCGATCTATTTGTTTGTTTATAGACAGGAATTTATGTAGCTCAGACTTGTTTCAAGCTCACCATGTATCCAAGGATGACCATGAACTTCATACCTCCACTTCTGGAGTGCTGGCATTACAGGCCTGCTCCACCTTAATTAGTTTATCCAGTGCTAGGGCATGCTGGGTAAAGTATTGTACCCTATGAGCTACTCCTCAGCCCCTTAGACTGTCTTATTTGAATTGCCATCCTAAGCAAAGCTAAAGCTTTCCCAAAGGTTCTGCTACAGACACAGATCTGCCAGCCCTTCCTGAAAGCTTCCAAAACAATCAACCACCAATCAAGGAATGATCTGTTATTGGGCCTGCAGGTGCAAACCTGTTTTCCTGGTTATAAGGAGTCTGGTTCTATGTATTTGACAATAGCCTAGAACAGAAACTCTATGAAGGCAGCTATCTCCAACTGCCTTGTTTATGGATCTTATTCAAGCACCGTTACCTGGAATATGGCAACTGCTAAAAACACATTAGATGCATCTATCGATGAACTCAGCCTGCACAAGAATGTAAGTCATTCCTCCCGGAGAGTGTTAACATTCTTAGCAAGTGCATCTAAGGAAGAACGAATTTATATCCAAAGACCATTTCTCTACCTATCTGCCCTGGAGACACTCCTATCAAACTCACAGTTCTTCTCTCTACCCTTCTTGATGCCAGGTGGATAACAGCCTTCACCTTCTCTGCCTGTCTCCCATCCCCACCCTGCAATGTATCATGAGATCAGCTGTGTTTCTCTCATCCACCACATAACCCATTTGGCATCCTGTTTAATGTATGATAGGTGCTTGTTGGGGACATGGAATATTCTTTTAAAAGGCTCGTGTGCCAAAAGCTTGATCTACAGTTCCGTCTGTGCTCAGAGGTGGGACTTTCTGAAAGTGACTGGCTCAGAAGGGCTCTTTGCTCTAGTTAACCCATCAACACATGGATGGATGAATCTTTGGGGGGCATTGTTAGGAGTGATGGGAACTAGAAGACAAAGCTTATTTTGAAGGAATGGATCACTAGAGCCATGGCTCTGAAGGGTATATCTGGTCCCCAGTCCTTTCCTTCCCAACTTTGCATTCTTGTTGCCATGAGTGAGCAGCTCTCCTCTATAACACGATGCCCATCACACCTGCCCTGGTGCTCTGCCCTGTTGTGCCACAGCCACGAAACAAGGAAGTGACCAGGGACCACAACCTCTGAAACAGAGCCCAGACACCTTTCCTCCTCTAAGATGTGTTGTTCAGGCAGTTTTGTCACAGCTAAGAGCACACTTAGCTGCTCGGTGCATCCTTTGACTTAGTGAAACGGGTAACATTGAAGTGTGCTGGGGGAAGAGATCGATGTTCTTGTTCAAGATGAGTTTCCATGGCATTCTTCGGGTACCCTACACTCTCCCCAGGGTTGTGAAAAAGCCAGAGGATGCGAGCTAGGATTTCTTTCATTCCCTTATCTCAAACCACTCAATAGCAACAGATACTTGATGAACACTGAGCCTAGTGCCAGGTGCTAGAAGAATCAACAGTTTTGTTCACATTTATGAAAAAAGAAGCTTGCCAACTCTACAACCCAAATTACCAGTATTCTCAAACTGCCTGTGACATTCCTGGCAAAAGGGTCCCAGATGCTAGTGTCTCCATGGTTACCCCAGGGGAGGGAGAGTTGTTGTGCTATGGGGTGAGGTAGCCAGGCAAGAGGAGACAGGCACCCATGTGCTCCAGGCCAGCAAAGCACCCTGCCTGCTCTGCCTCCCAGCCGTGCAGGAGCTTTATCCGGTTCCAAAATCCCCTTCCGGCCCTGAACAAAAGGGAAGCCGATTAGCCAGGCTCTCTCTAGGCAGAACTGCTCCAAGCTGCAGCTCATAAGTACAGAATGAGAAGCCCATTCCCAATCCCCTGGTCTACCGAGGTCATTGTGAGCGCACAAGGAACCCCACCCGCCCCCCCTGTCTAGCCATGATCCTCTTGTTTAAAAATACACTTGGCTTGAGGAGTGCTTATTCATAAGGGAAGTTTCCAGAAGATGTGCCTGACCACAACCAGGAAAGGCCTCCTGTGTGTCCTGTCAGGGATGCTTTCCTCCTCCTGAGCAAGCTCTTCAGCTTAGTTTTCAGGCATTTAGGGAACAACACATTATAGAGACAAGTTTAAAAGGAGAGTTACCTCTCCAGAAGGGGCAGCAGCTGGACATCTCTGGGGAAAGAGTAGGAGGTGGCAGAGGCGGGAGGGAGGCAGAAGGGTCACTTTTGATGTTAGCTTTCTAGAAATCAGCTGCCTTTCTTCTCAGTTTTAACAGCCAAGTGCCTTAGAAAAGTCTCGGTAGAACTGTCCTGGGGGGACACTACCAGATGGGAGATCTGGGGGGCTGTTGGCTATAGCTCCCTGAGATACATGTGTGCTGATTTATCCTATAGCCAACTTGATTGGACTGAGAGGTGCCTAGGAGACAAGGAAAGTAGTTTCTGGGTGTGTCTTTGGTGGTATTTCCAGGTGGGATTAGCTTAGAGGGGAAAGCAAGCCGCCCGCTGTGGGTGGTGCCATCCTATAGGCTTCAGACCAAGATGAATTAACAAAAAGAAGGTTTTCCCCCTAGCTCAGACTTTGTCTGCTTTCTGGCCTCTATGT
The DNA here is from genome assembly GCA_902729485.2 of Mus minutoides. NCBI lineage: Eukaryota > Metazoa > Chordata > Mammalia > Rodentia > Muridae > Mus > Mus minutoides. The sequence continues at coordinate 697,378 of LR750154.1, read as the reverse complement.
CATGAGCTCTTGTGCTTTGGCAAGCCCTCTCTACCACAAGCGTCTGAGACTGAGTCTCCAGATGATTTGGGAACAAGGTAAAGGCTGGGGTGTAGCTTCAGCCCTAGACTTTCATGACCTCGATTTAAAAACTACCTTTCTTTATTTTTCCAGTTCAAGATGCCCTTGACTGTTATACTTATGAAGTTATAGTCCATAAAACACAGGGAGGTTCAGTCAGGGTGACTTGGGGTTCCTAAGGTGGAGAGACCAAAGGGTGGACAGGAGGAATTCCATGCAACTCTGTGAGTGTTGTGTATGGGCACATGTTATGTGTGTGTGCATATGTATGGGTGTGTATGTGTGCATATATGCATATGAGAATTCAGATACAATTTCATGTGTGTGGGTATGTCTATATGAGCATGTATGTGTGTTTGCATGCATATATGTATATATGCATTCTTGTGTATAAACATGTATGTGTACATGTACATGTGCACTTGCATGAGTGCGTGCGTGTGCGCGTGTGCGTGCATCAGCTTTGTGGCTGCAGTAAGTGTCCAATCTTTGGGAGGAAGGAGTTGCTGGGGGTCTGGAAACACCTTCTTCTGAGGTCATACTTAGGGGCAGGTCTTTCCACAAAACCCCTAAGAATCTCTTTCTCTGCATTTTCCTTGGTAGACAGTCTATAGGAGTCTTCTGCCCTTGTATATGTGCAAGCAGGTAACAGTTGTCCTCAAATGGAATGGAAGAAGTTTTCTATTCACTTATTTCAAGATTATTCTCCACAGGAGGCAGAAAGCGAAGGTCAGAAAAGAAAGAATGGCCTTGTAGAGAGCCAGTCTTCTCCAGAGCTTCCCCTGGGCTGAGTGGGGATGAGGCTGAGAGATAGGCAAAGCAGAGGAGACACAGAAACAAAGCTCCTCACAAAAGTCCACATAGAAAATGAAGTTCCTGTCCTCTGGATCTGTCCCAAGGCTCTAAGGAACTGGCCTTCAGTGGCTATGGTCTGGGTGAAGCCCAGTACGTGCCTCTGTGTGGGGAGGACCAGCGAGGTTCCTATATTGACTGATGTCAAGTGTTCCCCCATTATGACTCTTTTCCTCATTTTGCAAGAGATAAAAAAGGACCACTAAGGCCAAAGCCCATCCCTCCAGAGCAGACGGAATTCCGGGTGTCATGGTTTCCAGAAGGGAAGGCAATCTCCCTGTGGGGTGTAATTACATCCCTGCTTTTCGCAGAAGAATAGTTTATGGCTTAAATGCTATTAATTGTAAGCCATTCTGTTTCACGGGAAGTTGTTCATTGATAACTACCCAATTAGAGTTATTTTGCAATTAGTCTATTCACAGTAAATTTACTGCAAAGGGGAGGCCACGGTGCAGGAAATTAAAGCATCGTGGGTCTGGTGTGCCATGTGTCTTAAATGCCAACTCCATTAACCAGTTTGGAGGTCCCTGGAGGGCATGCCACCTTCGCCAAGGCAGAGACAGCCAACCCTGCAGGCAGCCCCAGTGAGCTCACGCTAGCTTGCAGACATCTCAGCACGACCCAGGAGAAGCACTGGAGACTCTGCTATTTGGTGGTGGGTGACTGTGGAGTAAGCTGTTAAGGCAAATATCTGTGTAATGCGCAGGCAGCACTGACCAGGTACATTTGCCTAACTGTGCAGTATTTAAGCCCTGTGCGATGAATAAATACAACACCGAGGCACAGAGAAGGCAGGCAACTTGCCACAAGTCTCAGAGCTCGTGCAGAGGAAGTTCAAGATGCAAATGCAGACACACTCCAGCCTGGCACCTACGCCCCACATCATTGCCACAAGCTCCCTGTTTCCTCAGCCGACACCGTCCCTTCTCCCTTAGACTATACTGAGGAGAAGGGGGCACACCTCTCAGGCAGCTGAATTTCTTTGGGGTTTATATAACTCAAGCTGAAGTGAGAATCCATTTCCCCCACTGAAGACTAACAAACTTGTGGAAGGAGACTCAGACTCTGCATCCTGAATTTCAATACCTGCTTTGCTGTCTGTTAGGTACACACACCCCCCCCACCCAAATCCTAAACCTGTCTGAGCCTCAGCTTCCTCCGAGAAGGATTCATGGAGATAGAATAGTACTGACTATGGACTATTCTTAGCATAATGATGGATGACAAACAGCTTTTCAACTTGATAACGTTGGGAGCGAAAGCTCATCCCAGCACCATCCTGCTTCCCCCGTCTCACTCCAGATTTAATAACTTACACAACGCAGTCAACACATTGTCTTAATCTAAGCTTTGCTTTTGTTGCCTTTGACCAACCATAGGCTCAGAAACTTTCCCAGCACATTTAAGGTGGACCAGACTATTCTAGGACATTCCATAGGTCAGATGTATTGCATGTCTTTTTGACTTCATGAAATTTCTACCTTAAATTAGATGGCCGGGATAGAAGCCTCTTGCAATCTGGAAAGCAGTCTGAATTCACTGGAAGCTAACCAAGTGTATTGATGTTTGTGTATTGTCTCTTAAGATCTGTGATAAAGATATACAGCCCAATGAGCATACAGATTTGCTACTTGGCCCTTCAGGGAGCAAACCTGCAAGCTCTAAGCGTGACAGGAGCCATATTACCTTGGTTCAGACTTCCAAAGTGCCCCTGCCTGGCACTGGCTAAGAACAGCTCTTGGAAACATTGCATTCCACTTAATTATTGCTGCACGCAAAGTGCCAAGTGCAATCAAGAACACAGACAGGAACCACCTGGACCACCCAGAGGCTTGGGAAGGGAGGATCTTTTCAAATCTGTCTATTGAACAGGAAGTGTTGCATAGAGGCACATTTGCTGCTACAAGCTCAAAAAGTCATGCTGAACTTGACTAAGAGGGAACGTGTGAAGGCCATGTTAGCCTTCCTTTCCCATCTTTCCTTGGGACACTTGCAGTTTGGGACCACAACTGTTCTAATGAACTATATGGATACATAGAACCATGAAGAGGTAGGTGTCCCTTAGGATCCATGGGGTTGGGAACCAGACCCTATAATTCCCATATCCAACAGTGTCCTTTCTCTTAGATGAAATGGTATGGTGTTTGTTTATATCCTGCACATCCTCCTCTATGCTTCAAATAATCTCTGGGTGACTTATAATTCTTTATGTAATGTTGGGGCTGTACAATATTGCATACGTGAAAAGCCTAGGTCTGACAGAGTCTAATTTTTTCTAATTTCTGTAGCCTGTAAATTTCAGATAGCTATGAACACAGCACAACACATCTGCAGATACGGAGATCATATCTGCTAAAGGCACAGGTCACATGATACTAACACATGTCATGATTTTGTAAAACTTTCCTGATAGCAGACGGCAGGTGTTCAGAGTTCCCAGACAAACCAGATCTTGTGGTCAGGGTTTGAGGTACAGTGTGGCTATATTCAGAAGGCCTGAGAAGGCAGAGAGATGGGGCCAGGGACAGGAGAAAGGGACTTACCTTCTAGGGGACAGAATCGAGCCACCTTCTCTGGCATCAGCAGCCCCAGCTTGTGGCGACAGTAGGTTTCCGCAATCTCCTGGCGACAGTGCTTGGACTTAGCGCGGGTCAGTGCTGAGATGGCCTCCTTGCCAGAGATGTCACACTTGGGGGCCTGGTCAGACTTGCTTTCAGGGGATCCACCACCACCACTCTTCCTGGCATGGCTGTGTCTTGAGAGATCCCTCCCTTGGCTACCGTTACCTGTAGCTTTCTCCCGAGGAGGCAGCACCTCCTTGGGGCCTTTCCCCAGGACTGACTGGTCCTGTCCTTTGTCCTGGGCATCCAGCTTTCTCTGCAAATGCTCTTTCTGCCTGCTGGGGGGTTTCTTTGCCAGCTCTGGCTGGTGCTTCTGCTTCTGGGTCCTGGGGGCGAAGTTGCTGTTATCCACATTCTCAAAGTCCTTGGGGACTGAGTTCTCGTTGTTGCTGTCGGTCCGAACTTTCTCTTTGGGACGGTGAGAGAAGTAGCCATCCTGGAGGATTAGAGAAACAGAAAATTGTCACTGCACAGTGCTGGTAAGCAGGCTGGCCCTGAGAGGGTGACAGGTGGAGAAGCCCGAGCCAAGACTGCCATTCTTCTCTCTCTAATTGGCTCGGACTGTGGAAATACTTTTCTCCTTGAGTGTTAGTTTCCCCACTCTGCTCTCACAAGACAGCCTCTCCATGCTCACAGTGACCAGGACAGTGGCTGCGATTCTCAAAGATCCCCTCCTCCACTCTACTGTCTGGGGAAAATTTCCCTCTGGACTTCTGTTCAAATGGCAGCAGGAGGTGATGTAATGGTATACAGTAGAGCTGGAATCTTCATGATCAAAGCATAAAGAAGATGATATGGACCAGCGCTGTATACATTGTATATATTTTATATATTGCATACATTTTATACATGCATACAATGCCTTAAGGGCAAGCAAATCTATCTGTGCCTATAAGAAGGTAGGCTTGGACCGCTGTCAAGTCCAGTGTGCCTTGTTATCTTTTAATTTACTTTAATTTAACTTGATTTTTATCCACAGTGCACTCAGTGCCAAACAAGCCTGGCAATGAGTCTCAAGAAAGATGCAGATCCGTAACCTTTACTTCTCTAGCTGTACTGGGCTCAGGACCATGGGCCCACCCATCCCAGGAAAGTGCTCTGTCATGGAGTTTTCATGAGCAATCATATTCCGCAGCCCTTTTAAAATTTTGCTTTAGTTTACTTTTTTATTCGGAGACCAAGTCTCACCAGGTGGGCCAGGATGGCTCTGAACTTTCTCTGAGGTCAGCAACTCCAGCTAATTGTTGATATCAGGTGCTGGCACTGCCCTCAGGGTAGCTCAAGCATCTCCTCAAGAGATGCAGTTACCATGGCAGCAGGGACTCAGGGTGCCCCCATCCACCGTCCCCCACCTCAGCTACTTTTCAGCTGCTATGGGATGCTAAAGTATTCCAGTAAGAGAGAAGGAGGATGTCTGCCTCTGGAATGAATTGTCCACAGGCACTTGACAGCTTTTAGAGAGTCTGTGTGAGGCATGGTGAAGGAGGATCAGGCGTTTCCAGAGGCCTGAGAACTCCATTCCCCCAGAGTCTGTGCTGCCTTCTGTAGTGACCACAGATTTGCCTTCCCAGCTTCCCTGTATTTTCTCCTTCAAATTTTTTATTTTATTGTTGTGAGAGTAAGATTTCCAAAACATGGAAAGAATTATGAGACCGACCTAATCAGCCTCCCTCTCCCTCTCTGTTTAAAGATAGAATCTCACTATGAAGGTCTGGCTGACCTGGAACGTGCTATGTATGTATGCTTTATGTGCACGTGAGCACAGTGCCCTTGTAGGCCAGAAGAGGCTATCAGATCCCCTGGAGCTGGAGCTACAGGTGGTTGTGGTGTTCCAGTATGAGTGCTGAGAACAGCGGCATTTGCAAGAGCAGCAACCTCTCCTAGCTGCTGAGCCAACTCTCTGGGCCCTCGACTTTCATCCATAATGCTGCACGTTACAAGATTCTTTCCTTAGGAAATTCTGTATAGTATCACTGCATATGTATGCCATATCTACTTTATAAATCTGTCTATCAGCATACTAAGAGGCAAACAGGCCTCTCTTTCTCTCTGCTGAAATATTCAAATTCCCTATCTCCAACCCCCAAACAAAAACAATACAACAAAATAAAGACAATCTAGGAGCAGGACATGGTGGTGCATGCCTGTAATTCCAGCACTTGGGTAGAGAAAGGAGGATCACTGGAAATTCAGGTTTACCCAGGGCACATAGTTAGTTCGGGACAAGCCTGGGCTACATTCTGAGACCCTGACTCAAGAATGACAAAAATAAGCCCAAACATCTAAGGATAATGCCCCATGCCTTTAATCCTACCATTGTGCAGGTAGAAGCAGGAGGATTGCTGCTGCAATATCAGTCTACAGGACAAGTCCTGGACCAGCTTGGGCCAGCTTGGACTACAGTGTGAAACCCTAACTGGAAATCACAAAAGACAGACAAAAATCCTAGCACTGAGAATGGGTAGTAAACACAATGTCCCATTCCCCAGCAAGATGCTATTTGCAGTTGGTACCTGCTGGGAAAGGGGAAACCAGTTTTCTCCAATTGAGTGTCAGCCACAATCCAGAGAAGGCCCTGTGCCAGTGGTTCTCAACCTGTGATTGCAGCCCCTTTGACAAACCTCTGTCTCCAAAAATATTTACATTATAGTTCATAACAGTGGCAAAATTACAGTCACAGCATTAGGGAGGCTGAGAACCAATGCTATGCTCAGGAATAGCTGACCAATGTAAATGTATTACATGTGCTTTCTTTGTTTTGTTTTGTGGTGTATGCGTGTGCATTTTTTGTTTCATTTTGTCATTTTTTAAATTTGAATTTTTGTTTTTTTATGAGATGGCAAGTGAGAGAGAGAGAGAGAGAGAGAGCAAGAACATGAAGTTGCCTGAGTAGGGAAGTAGGAAGGATCTTGGAGGAGTTGGGAGGAAATAATATAATAAAACATTTATTAATAACAATAATAATAATAATAGGCATAATGTCTCATGCCTGTAATATCAGCACTGAAGTGGCAGAGGCAGCGGGATGGCTACAAGTTAGAACAACCAGTCTGGTCAACTCAACTAGGTACAGATAAGCTTGGATTACACGAAGAGACTGTCTTAACAAACCAACCTGGGTAACCTCGCATCACATCCTTGAAGATGTTCACAGAGTGCAGGGCCCCAGAGCAGGACCCTCATGCTGTGTCCCTAAAGCTTAGGGACACGGAGAAGCAGGAAGAGTAGACCTAACCAAGAAGAGACTAGACACAAAGAGGCTAAGCAACTGAGATAACAGTACAAAGTGACTCCGACTCATTGTGCCTCCCTCCTAATCTGGAACACAGATATGATGATGTTTACCTTGTGGGTATTTTGGTGAGGGTGAATATGCTAGAAAATTATGGAAGATTCTTCCTACTCAATCAAAGTAGGAGGGAGAATAGGAAACAGACACCAACTATGTAATAAGTGACTAGTTAATCCAATGCCTGGGGGCTGGAGAGAAGGCTCAGTAGTTAAGAGGACTGCAGATCCCAACATCCACATAACAATTCAGGTATTCAACAAAATCTGTAATGCCAGGTCCTACAGGGAGGAGACAGGAGTACCTTAGGGCTTGCTAACTTCCTACTTAGCCAAGAAAGAATGAGTATCTTGTTCAGGGAGAGACCCTGCCTCAAAGGAATAGGAAACGAGTGACAGAGGACACTCAAGACCTTCTACTAGCCTCCCTGTGAATGCAGAAGTCTGTGCACCCACAGCCACAGCTTTTCACACACACACACACACACACACACACACACACACACACACACACAGGCATACACATTTACACACACAAAAATCTTCTGAACTGTTTTGTCTTAATTTGCTGCTGCCTGTCTCTACTGATATACACATTGGTTACGACTTCTCCTCTTTGAAAGCCCATATCCCTTTTATTCTTAGAGAATCCAACACTCTCACCTTGGATTATTTATGCAAATACAACCCTTTGACTTGTTTTTATTTTAATGTACTTATTATAATGATTGTTCATTCAAACATTTGTGCACATCTCAGAACTTCTAATTGCTCCTGCCTTGCCGTCCCTCAAAGCTGTTGCTAGAATTCATTTTTATTCCAGATGAATAATTAAGTGTACTAATGTCCTCCACCCCCATTCAACCTTGGGCTTGTTTAGAGTTGATTTTGATCAGGTAGAAAGATGCAGCTGCCAGACTCACACACACACACACACACACACACATGTCTTTTTTCTATCTTTCTTTTGTTCTCTAATGATCAGACTTCTTTTAGGTCAACCAAATTCCAGTCTCTGGGTCCTGGTTCTCAGAGCTGAGGGTGGTAGCCCCTTCCCTTCCCCCTCCCCGTGCATTTAGGGATTACAACCTTTACTCTCATTGCTTGTGTGGAATGAGCACTGGGGAGAGAGGAGCAGACATGTCTTGCTTTAGTAACTGTATAATTTTCTCATCTGTAATAGGATGGGTCCCACATGGGTTTTAGTAAACACTGTCTGAGTTGGTTGTTAATCAATATGATTGACTAGTAAAGTTGTTTTTCAGCTCATTGCACACTAATCTGATAAAGTTTAAGAGACCAAGGATGGCTGCTCTGAAGGATACTGGTGCCATCCCAGACATAGCCCATGTCTCTAACAGAATGTTGGTGTCAGAGGTCATGGGTCAGGCCACTGAGTCTGTTGACGATTTGCTCATGTTACAGGCTTCTCTGTATGCCTGGACTTTGGATTCACGTTTTCTTGCCCTTTCAGAAATGTGTAGAGGAGATAGAACCTGTGCCTAATGGAAAGAAGCTGCTATTGATGATGTTTGTTGAGGGCGTACCATGGATTTGGACCCCCCAAAAGTTCTGAATGTGTTCAGAGAGGGAGGCTGGTCTGAGCCCAGCAGGCCCTCCATCCTTGACTAACCCCTCATGATGAGCCTTCTCTTCACCAAGGCCTCAACACTGGTTTTCAGAGACTGGGAAGATTGCAAAGTTCCATCTGCTCAGAGCTCCCTCTCCATGGTGGGTCTAGTTCCCTTCAAGTGCCTGTCTTAAAAATCTCATGGCTAATTGGGCCAGTGGCACTGGCCTGTCTTCCTAGCTTCTTGGGGGGGACCGACAGAAAGGTTATAGGTTATAGGTTATAGGTTATAAGTCTAAGGTTATAGATTAGACTTTAGAGTGAGTTCAAAGCCAGCCCAGGCAACTTACAGAAGTTCTACTTCAAAATTTAAATAATGAAATTGTGAAAAGGGTTGGAAACATAGCTTAGTAGAAGACAGATAGCCTAGGATGTACAAGGTACTGGGTTAAATTTTTGACACCATAAGAACCACAGAAAGGAAGGAAGGGAGGGAGGGAGAGAGGAAAGGGACAGTGTGAGGGATGAAAGGGAGGAGGGGATGGAGGGAGAGAAGGGGAGAAAAAATAGGAAGAAAACCTCAAGATATGTCACCTATCTGAAAAAGCAGGCCACTGACTCTAGCCGACACGTAGAAACCAGCCCTGTGCTGGGAGTGCAGGGACTTAATGTCCATAAGCACCAACTAGAGGCCAGGTGAGTGTGCTGGGATGACAAGAGTGTGCTGACACGCCTAGAGCCACACAAGCCGTACGGACACTTCTTGTGTTTCCCTGGTGTTTGAAACTGTTCAGTTTCCTGCCTGCTCTGAAACCTGATCATCCTGCTTCTGGCTGCCTAGTCCTCCTTCCAAAGGCCCAATCACCTCTGGACACATCTGCCGCTAAGCTTATCTCTGTGGGATCCTTTCCTCTAGTGCAACAGTCATCTCTGTTAAACTCTGTGATGGCCAACATCTGGATCTGCCTGGACTGCAGCCCCAGAGAGCAGTTCCTCAGGGCTAAAGGCTGCGGAGGCCAAAGTTCATACTGGCTTAGATAGAGCCCTTGCCTGTTCCCTCTTCCCAAGACCACCAAGGCCTGGGGAGCATCTAACCCCACACTTTCTAGCTCTTTCTATGTCACAGACAAGACAACAGCTGCATACACAATAGGAAAGGAAAACAAAGGCAGCAGAGGGAGAAAGCGGATGCAGCCTAGAGTACTAGGAAGTCCCAGCACAAGCTGCTTCTTGTTCCCCTTCACTCCCTACATCTTCCCTGTCAGCCTTCCCCTCCCCCTCCTTTCTAACTTTCCTTCCCTTCCCTTTCTTAGACTCTCACTATTTTCGCAGGCTTGCACCCAACTCACAGTCTTCCTGGCTCAGCCTCCATCATATTGGGATGCTAGGACTGTGGCAGCACACCTAGATCCCGGAATACATTGTTCAAAAGCCGAAATGCAGGAGACGTGGGGAGATGGCCTGGCAGGTCAAATGCTTTCTAGGAAAGTGTTCCCCAGAACCCAATAAAAAGTCCAGGTATAGTGGTGCCTGTCTGCACTCCTGTGCTGGGGAGGCAGAGAGAGGCAGATCCCTGGAGCACACTGGCTAGTGGGTCTAGTCAAATCACTGAGCTTCAGGTTCACTGAGAAGCCATGTTGCCAAAATAAGGCAGGAAGGAAGACCCTGGCCATGAATGTTGGCACTCCACATGCGCACACACACACACAGAAGCCGAATGTGTAGCCTTGGGCTCAAGTCTGATTAAATCATTTTGCAGTGGGGTTTTCTTTATTTTGGAATCAATAGATTCTTAACTTGATTATCCCCAAAAGGTCATGATGTAAGATGACAGTCTTGTCAGACTCTATCACAGGACCCAGGCTCAGCTCACCTCACAGTCTCAGCAACATGTACTCCAAAACAAACAAAAACAAATGAAAGAATCTTAAAAGATAGGTCAGGGGTTGGCAGAAGTCCAGCCACATCTCTGTCCATGAAATCCCCCCGCCCCTGGAAAACACTAGAGAGGATTTCCCTTACACTTGTTTCTGTTGATTATGGTGTCTTCATGGCAGAAGGACAAAACTTCAGACAGCTGAGAACACGGGATTCTCAAAACCCCGGTCGGCTTTCTGCAGGCAAGCGGGTACGACTTCCCATGAAGAAGCGAAGGCCAAGATACCAGGCTGGGGGTCACTGGGAGATCACAGGAAAGGTCCGAGCCAGTAAGAGTCAGATGTCAGAGACCTTTGAGGCTGGAGACCCTCCCAGACATGATGACAGCCACACCCACTAGGACGTGCCACTGAAAATCTTTATGTTGGCACCTGCTTATGTTCCATGGAGGTGGGGGTGGGGGTGGGCATGGACACCACACTAGTCTGCACTGACACTGCCTTCTCTGAGTTCCAAACCAGTTGCAGAAGTTAAGATCAGAGAAGCAAGCTGGGGGGTGGGGGGGGGGGGGGCTGGAGGGAGAGTTGACAAGGAAAGGCTTTCCAGAGAGAGAGGTACAAACAGTGGAGTTATGAAGTGGCCTTGCATCACACAGCATGGCCACCAGCCCTGCAGTCTGGGCTATGACTGTTCAAGAGCAACATGTTTTTTTTGTTTGTTTTTTAAATTGACCCCAGGGGTGACCCCATCTCTGTTGATGCTCCTGGAAGATGGCAGCCTGTTATTTGCCGACCTTTGACATGCAGACTCATCAACTGACAGCTAGCAGGAATACCTGCCTGGCTGCCTCAGATTCAGTTCCCTACTGTCTCCTGGCCTTTTCAACTTTCCCCGGCCCCAGGCAGATTTAAATCTCAACACCCCATTTGTCTCCAGGGTCATCTTTCTCTAGATACCTTCCTCTCTCGGCCTCTCTTGCTTCAACCTCTGCATGTCTGCTCAGTCCCAGCCCTCACCCTTCTCCACAAACTCCTACCCAGGTCCCTGTGGGACAGGCACTTAAGGAGACAAATGGGTCTCCGGCAGATGAAAGACATTCCTATCCACAACTCATCCTTTGTCTCTGAGACTCCTCCCCCTCCCCTTGCCACAAGTGGGTGATAAATGGTGCACTGGTGAGCTCATTACCACAGCCTCTGAGGAAATACTCCTGAGGCCTACAGCATCAGTGAGGGAAGACACCTGTAAATAAAGAAATATAGAAGCAGGCACACACACACACACACACACACACACACACACACACACACAGGCATACATGAACTATACATGCACAAATAGACATACATACATACATGCACAGACATAAATACAAGTTATACATATAAAAACACATATATACATGTACAGACATATACATGTATACACATATATATGTACACCACATATAAAAACACATATACACATGTACAGACATATACATGTATACACATACACATATATATGTATACCATATATGAAAACACATAAACACATGTACAGACATATACATGTATACACATAAACATATATATGTATACCACATATACACATGTACAGACATATACATATACACATATACACATGTACACATGTACAGACATATACATATATACACTTCTACATATATGTGTACCACACACATGAATATACACACATATACATACATATATACATCTACACATGCATACACACAAAAAACACACTACAAATTCAATAATGTTTCTTCATCTAAAAGCCCAGGCTACTTGAGTTAGGGAAAGAAAAAAAGAAAAAGAAAGAAAGGTCTTCATATTGCCAGCCATATGATTTCAGACTAAAGCTCCCAGCAGCTGCCAATAAATTATTTTTACTGTGTGGAGGTACAAATGAATATGCCACCTTTCTGCCCTAAATCTCCTTTATGAGTCTCTGCTTGCCTTGGCCCACCGACCAGAGTCAGGGGTTTGCAAACATGTTTTCATTGGCTAGATTCCCGCAGAAGGCCGTGGTCTCTCAAGCTGCCCTCTGCACAATGCAAGTGCCCCATTGACACTTCCTGTTTACACCTGGGCCTGGGCTGGCAGAGGACATGTCTGTGTCCACAGTGACAGCCACACTCACAATCAAGCTTGTGGAAAGCCTCTGCATGGGAAACGAGGGCATGTGACCGTGGGAGTTGGTGCTGGGCCTGAGAGGATGCTGCCCGGGGACCAGGTGTGCCCCTCCCGATGGGACAGATCACCAGGCTCCAGAGTTATTACCTACTTAGCTTCAGGGTGGAGTTGTGAGGCTCACCACAGCTCACTCTGTGTGTCATTGTCCCAAAAGAGGATGCTGCTCACTGCCTGCAGAAGCAACGTGGTGGATTATCTGATTCTTAAGCTGCTCCAACCAGGAAGAGCTATGCAAAATCTCAGAGAGTGTGACGCACTAGAGGACCACCAGGCACTGTCCAACACAGTGATTCAAGAGCACACTCCACCTTTGCTCTGCTAGACTGAAGCCCATCCTTTCCACTTCCAAGCTGTGTGATGCTTGGGAGAGAGAGTTCATTAACTTCTCCAAGCCAGCTTTTCTTCCTATGGAAGATATGTATGCTTACAGCTAAATCCTCAAGGTCAGTGAGATGCCTTGACTTTGTCACAGTGACAGCATAGATCACATCAACAGACATGGCTGTCAAACACTGTTCCGCAGTGACCTCCCAGTGATCTCTCCTGAGTCCATTCACAGGTAGTTCCTGGATGTCAAGCATGAGCCATTTGGAAACTCAGGCACCAAGGATGTGTGTGGGCGTAAGGCAGAAGCCTGCTCCTGGGACATTGTACGCTAGAGGATGGGGCCCAACAACTAAGTCTGCGGGTTCTGTAATAACTTCCGTGTCATCTTATCTATTTGGAAAGCTGGGGAGCCAAGGTCCACTGGAGTTCCCTCAACAGAGTTAGGAGCAAGGACTATTGGCGTAGGGATGGGACAGAGGCTGGCTGATTGGGTGGGCATCAGGTGAAAAGGTGAGCTATTTCTGCCCATTCTGTCGTGTGTGTATGTGTGTATGTGTATATGTGTATGAATTGTTTTTGTGTGTGTAAGTATATGAATTGTATTTGTGTATATGTATAGGTGTATAGGTATGTATATGTATGTGTGTATATGTTTGTGTATGTATATGTGTGAATGTATATGTGTGTATGTGTATGAATTGTATTTGTGTATGTATATGTGTATGAATTGTATTTGTGTGTATGTATATGTATGTATGCAAGTGTGTCTATGTGTCTATGTACATGTATATGTGTACATCTGTATGTATATGTGTGTGTGTATGTGTATGAATTGTAATTGTATTTGTGTGGGGGGTATGTGCACAGAATTCATCTATGTGTGCATATGAGGAGTCAGATGTTAATGTTGGGTGAGTTGTCTTTCTCCATACTCTATTTTTTGAGGCATAGTCTCTTCTGCCTATTTCCAGTCACCACTGCTGGGTTTACAGGCATATGCCACCACATCTGGATTTTATGTGAGATTTCAAGGGAGGGTCTGTGCTTGTGGGTGAGTAATTTATCCTTGGAGACATGCCCCAGGCCCCACTGGTGCACCTTTCCTTTTGTGGCCAGCTGTGCCCAGGAGTCTGAAGTCTGGCTGGAGTCAGACATTAGATGCCCTTTTAGCCTCTGGTAGTGCTTTCCATGAGCCTGAGAAGTGCTCTGCCATCTGCCTGCTTCACTCAATACCTTGGTACAGTTGTATCCTGTCTTTCTCTCCCCTCAATGTCTGCTCTTCTCACTTATTTGTGTAGGCTTCAGGTCAGGCAGCTCCAGACACCTTCCTTTCTCAACATCTCTGGTACCTAGATTACACACGTGCATCCTACATCTAGCTTTTGTGTTTGTGTATGAGGACTGGGGATCTGAACATAGGACCTCATGCCCCTTCAGCAAGCACTCTTTTTACTGGTCCTCTCCCTCTCATAATCAACTCTGCCCTTGTTTGCATGACATAGAGAGCATTCACAACATCTAATCCCCTGGTTCTCCATCTTTGCACTGGCTTCATTGGGATCTTACTAACCACTAACCCTGGAGATATACATTTACTAGGTCTGTGATGCAGTCTGGGAGTTGAACTATGAGGAGACTTCTGGGTGACTTGAGTGGGAAGCAAATGGTGTGCCCAACACCTACCCCCCCACCCCCACCCCCTGCAGATGACCCCTCTTACAGCTTGGGGATGGCTGTGAATCACCAATGCTGGTAATAAGAGGCCCAGCAGGGAGCCATCCTGCTGGATAGTAGAGGATGCAGCTGGCAGAGGGAGTAGCATTGGGTGCATCATGCCTACTTACACCCCAGGCTGTGGCTCTGCTTCACAATACAGCACTCTAGACATGGTTCTCAGGCTGAGCATGGTAGCCTATTACAGTGCTGCTTCCTAATGTTAGTCCCCTTTTCCTTGGCTCACCTCCCTGCTCCCCCAGACGAATCAGGGTTTTTAATAGTCTGCTCTATTCTGCATCGTAAATGTTCCCAAAGACCCATGCATTGAAGGTTTGGTCCCATCCAAAGGAACTATAGGGAGGGGTAGAACTTTTAGGATGAGGGGTCCAGTAGAAAGAAGTCATATCCTTAGGTGCTTTCTTGAGGGGGATATGAGGACCTTGAATTCTTACTGTCTTTGCCTCTGGGTGGCTTTGGGGTGAACAGGCCTCCTCTGCCTCATGATCTTACTAGACATGATGAGCTACATACCCAAGTAACTGTAATCTCATATCTCTGAAATTAAATGTCCAAAATAATGAGACAAAACAGGCCTTCTAGGCCAGTCCAACCTTCTCACATTGTGACATGATACTGTCATCTACAAAGACCATGCTCTAGAACCACAAGTTAAGTTTCAAGAAATAACACACACACACACACACACACACACACAGAGAGAGAGAGAGAGAGAGAGAGAGAGAGAGAGAGAGAGAGAAATAATTAACAAGTTCCATACATTCACAACCTTGAATCTGGCTGTGTTTTGTTTCCTGAAGGCTGTTTATGGCATACACCTTGAAAAGGTTATGATCTTGGATACTTGGACACAACAGGGGACACCCACTAACAGAGTCCCCTCTGCAGCCTACCCTGTGTTACATCTCAGAGTCAGCCCCACATTCCTCATGGGAAAACACAAGGCAGATTGGTCTCCGTGCTGTTTGATCCTGCAAGTTTTTCTCTGACCCACAATCGAGGTCCCCAGGCACAAATAAGTAAGTGTGACAATAATTTGGGTTTAAAAGACCCCGGTGCCACCCACTTTCCTTTTCCTTCCCGCTTCTACACTGTCATTGCATTTCAGGGGGCCAGGGGATGACAGCTGTGTTAGACTAACAACCTCTTTTAAGACTGCAGCTGCACGGAGAGCAAGGGGACAGGGGAGCAAAAGGGAAAAACATCCTTAGAAATGATTTCTGACAGGTGACCAGATACATTAAAATAACAACATTTAGTTTGTCTTGCTAGCTCAAGGCAAAAGTTGGCTCAGGTGGGACCAGAGGCTGCAGGCAAAACACAGACAAGGAAGGCTTAACCTGAACTGGCCCAGTTCTCCAAAGGACACTGGCTCTCCCAGGGTTCCACCATTAAACGGTACACTGGCGCCTCAGCTCAGTGACCTGCTAGGAGCATGGAGGACAAGGACCAATCTCTAAGGGAGTAAATAGAAAGGGAGAGATCTTGGGTTGGGGCTGGGAGACTTTGCTCCTGGGTTTAGTGTAAGCGAAGTCATTATAAGGATGTGTGATTCAGAGTAGTTAATCCAGGCAGGTGTGGAAGACACACCTGTGATGCTAACCACTCAGGAGGTCCAGGCTAAAGGATTCCCACTGAACCTCGTCCTCATGGCAAGGCACGACTTGTACCAGACACCTCTCTATTGCTGCCATAACAACACCATGACCAAGGCAACTTGGAGAAGGAAGGGTTTATCTGGGCTTGCAGTTCCGGAGGGATGAGAGTTCATCACCACCATGGTGAGAAAGCACAGGAGAAGGCAGGCATGGTGTTCATCAGGTGTGGTGTTCATGCAGCGCTCCAGAGCTCACACCTTGAATTCCAAACAGGAAGCAGAAAGCCAACTAGAAATGCCATGAAACTTCAAAGCCTGTTCCTACATTCCACTTCCTCCAGTTAGGGCACACCTCCTAAGCTGCCCAAACAGGGCTATGGAAGGCCTCAGACTATAGGATACTTGTCATTTAAGCCTCCGTGCTATTCAATATAAAAATAAAAGGGCTAAGGGCGTGGCTCAGTGGTAGAGAGAACACTTGCTTAGCAATGAACAAGCCCTGGGTTTGATCAGCACCACCTCCCAAAGAAAAGGGAAAAAGACGCTAGGATGTATAACAGGACCAGGGGGACACATATCCTTATAGAAAGCAATTACCGCTCATTATACATGTGTGCTCACAGGATGCCACGTGACGAATGTCATTTCATCCTCATGAGGATTCCTATATGCAGCTTTTGCTCTTGCCAAGCCCATTTAACAGACAAATAAACTGAGGCATGGGATGGTTGCTGGCCTTCCTCAGGCCACACAGTGAGCAAGAAGCAGACCACAGTGTTAGTTCAGGGATTGTGTCCTCTAATCACTCTGCACTGGATATATATGATGACGTCCTGAAATATCTGAAATGCTCTGTGGTCCTGGCTAGCTGGAAGCAAAGGCATAGTCTAGTTTCTCTTGGAGGGAGGGAGGAGCCACCTTGCAAAGGCGCAGACTGACAGATCTAGAGGTGAAGCCTGAACCAGGGGAACAGATGCTAAAGTTCTTTGCTGTTTCCATATGCTTTTCTGTTTAGCTATAATAAGTGAACTGTTCTTTAATATCTATCAGGAGCTCACACTCTGTTGGCCAGAAGCTTCCACTGCCACTCATAGAAGGCACAAAGGAAAGCTGACTGGGCCTTCTCTTCACATCTTAAAGGAGAGGACAGAGTGCCAAGTCTACCACACCATGTCTCAGGCCACTGTGAACATAGACACATGCTCATACACACCCATTAATGTACACACATCCATACAAATGCTTGTGTGCACAGATGTGTGTGCACTCATACATGCACATATAATCTCATACAAGTGTATGATGATTAGTTTTAATTGTCAGCTTGACACAATCTAGAATCACCTGGGAAGAGAGTCTCAAATGAGGAATGACCAAGGTCAGGCTGGCCCAGGGCTATGGCTGTGAGGGATAACCTAATGACGTTAATTGTGTGGAAAGACCCAGCCCACTGTGGGCTTGAGCTATATGAGTGGAGAAAACTAGTGAAACACTAGCACACATGCACTTATTCTCGCTGTTCTTGACTTTGGATGCGATGTGACTATTTTAATTTTGTGCTACCTTGACTTCCCTGTGATGATGAGGTATAACACAGAACTGTGAGCCAAACAAATCCTTTCCTCCTCAAGTTGCTTTTTTGGTCAGGGAATTTTATCATAGCAACAGGAATAAACTAATAGAGAATGCACACATTCCTGTGTACATAAATCCATGCCCATACCCAACACATGTAATGCATACATACACATAGACACATGCATATATTCATTCATGCACATACTCACACATGCATGCATATACCCAACACTGTGTGCATACATACACATAGACCTGTTCTCGCCCACCATGCAATCAACTTCTCAATTAATAGTCTATATTCTTGAGTCTTAATAAGCCCATCCCATTATCTTTCCTGCTCAGCAAGGAGCATTAACCGGAGTTTTACATTTTGCTGTTGTACCAAAAAGAAAACCAATTCAACTTGAAAAGACAGACATGGCAAAACTCTATACCTTGGGTATGGTTGCTCACCTCCTTGATCCAGAGCAGCAGGAAGGCTCTGGAGTCCTACCTTCCATCTCACAGTACTTGGTGGCCCTAGGGCACCCAGCCCTGTCCTTATCCTCACACGGGCTGAGAACCTTGCTGACAATCTCACCAGCTCCATAGTCAGCATGAGGAACAGTCTTGTCACCTGCAGCCAGATGACCTTACACTCTTACCCAGTGAAGGAGCACACTGAGAAGAAAAACAATGAGGCAGACCCTTGTCTTTAGAGGGACGACAGCTCCTGCGACACCATGCTTACTGCAGCTCACTTAAACCCTAATTCAAATTCAGCACTGTAATTAATCTTGGGCAAGTACCTTCTAACATTGTGAAGCCTCCGTTTCCCCATGTTTAAAATGGAAGGAAGTACCATCTCCCTTGGTTGACTTAACAGTGTGATTACTGCCAGAGTCAGTGCCTGTTCTCACCTGTAACTGCTACTGAATAGTGAGTGCCCAGTTCATCCAGAAACCTCTGGGTACTTTCTAGGTAAATGACATTCTAGATGCTGAGCAACAGACAAAAGACTCAGCCCTGTTGGAACATAAGATTGTAGAACAAGAGATAGTGGAAGTTATCTGGGGAGATATGGTGGAGTTATTTGGGGGTTAGTGTAGAGAGGAAAGGTAAGCCAGGAACAGCATTTCAGACAGAGAACAGCCTTGAATCGGAGAAGCCTGATGGTTAGAAGATGCCATGTGGGAGGTGTAGGGATAATCCCTTGTGTTCTGTGTGGAAGCATCATCGGCCAATACAAAGCTAATGGCCAATAAGCAGAGGCAGGGTTAGAAGGTACCAGGTAGGGAACCCATAAAACCTAGGCTCCTCCCAGAGATGAGAACCTAGGAGAGTAAGCTGGAACAGGGCCACAACAGAGTGGGCAGGGGCAGGAAGAAGAGACGTCTGCCCAAGGCGAGCCTTCACTTATCACTTAGAAGATCCTTACACTTCTCTAGGCACTTTACACATGATTTTTGTCACAAATGAACTTAGCACACTGGCACACGTCCTTCTCATCTCACAGATAAGGGAACCACTGCTCAGAGAAGTTAGGGATGTCAAACACCATTAGCACCATACAGACTAGGGTGCCATTGACCTACCGCAGCTTTGTGAGACTGACCAAACAAAACAAAGCCAGAATATAAAGGGCTTCCCCTTGCCCTGGGTCTGATGACTGAATCACAGGCTGAATTTTAACTTTCCCTGGTTCTCCCATACAGTGGACACTCTGAACAACCGTCTATAGATAGTATCCAGCCTGGAAGTTGCAGGCTGGAAGTCTAACCAGGTCTGACTGGATGTGGTCTTGGTCATCGAGGTGTCTCCCCACCCACTCAGACATTACTTACCTTCTTATTTAACACCCTTCTCTATTTGCCCCAATCTACTGCTGCTTTATAAACGTCTACTCCCGTAAACTCAAGTGGGACCCATTCAGAAGACTGACTGACCTTCCAGACCAGCCTATCTCCCACCCACAAAAATCTGAGGTCTCTTCAACATTCTCAGAAACCCTGTGGTTGCAGAAGGATGCTCTGTGGAGGAAGAGACAACTGCTGAATTTTTGCCATGGATAGACTGAGACCGCAAGGCTTTTTCCCACAACCCAACCATTCAGCTACTTTTTACAGTGACCTTTGCTGACTCCCACTGTCTGGCTACAATTTGGCCATCATGAACACTACACTCCAGGTTGCTCCAGCTGGACACTCTGCTTGAAGCCTTCATGGGCCACCTGACTCAGCTCATTTGTGGCTTTTCATTAAGGGACCAATACCACTGTGATGGGCTCCTGGGTCTCAAAGGCAGGGAATCTATAGGGAAGATACCAATACCAAAGGAAGATGTGGGTAAGGATAACGATCTAAGGGCTCATATTTGTTGATTTTTGTCTTGAAAAGCTTAACCCAGAAGAAGCATCTGTGTATGTCAGACACTAGATTAAGCACAAATGTAAATGAGGGTCCTGAAATGGCTATCTGCCCTGGTCCCAGCATAAGACTGGTAGCAGAGACATCAACAAAATCTACAGCTAGAAAACCCCTGAGAGACAGGGACAGAAACCACAGCACATGCACACTGCACCCAGGCTTGTGCTGTGCTCATCCTGGGCAGTGGGTCTTTGCACCCCTCCTGACCAGATTTACAGTCTGTTTATTGCCCAACTCTTAGAATCCAGGTTGATTGTAAAATTCACTTTGTCCAAAGGAGGGTGGGTGGCAGACAGGAGCCTGCTCCAGTCAGTCCAAAGTATGGCTTCTTACTCAGACAAAGCTGGACTTTGTTCTCACCTGTTGCTACCCTGTGGTCATACCGAGCTGTATGCCATCTTGAGGGTGACAGGTTGCTTGGAGGGGGTCCAAATGTCCCTAGTAACATTTTAGAGCAGATTGCAGCCGGAGACAGAAACTGATATACAATCAGTAGTCCCTTGCTGAGCTTGGAAGAACCATCTAGTCTTCTATAGATCTAGGGCCAAAGAGATGACAAAAATCCTTCACAATCTTGTGTGTGGGTTTTGGCTGATTTGTTAATGCACACCAAGGGTATAGCAAGCATTTCAGATAATGAAACTGAGCCACAGGGGCATAGTTGATGGTCTGATGCCACCAATGTAATAAGGGGCGGAGCCAAGGGTCTGTATCATTGTCATCTTGGAACCATAAAGGTGAACTCATACCTGAGACAACACATTTACTGTAAAGGACCAGCTAAAACAGGCTTTTTATGATATGGTCTCTGTTGTAACCTCTTAACACATCCATCAATGAGCCAAAAAATTCCTGAGCCATATGTAAGCAAACAAACATGCTGNTGTTCTAATCTCAGGCCCAAATTCACTTAACAACCTTTTACAAAATTGGAGACACAATTTAACTAGCAAATTCAAAACCTACTGTGTTCATACTAATATCCTACTGTGTTCATACTAACATGATACATGTAAAAAATGCTAGTTTGTTACTTTTGTGTTGAGGAATAATGGGAAGAAATATTACTTGGCTTTTTTTTTTGTCATGTCTCTGTAACAGCAATAAATTTTGTGTGTACAGTTAAAA
Source organism: Mus minutoides (assembly GCA_902729485.2). Classification (NCBI taxonomy): domain Eukaryota; kingdom Metazoa; phylum Chordata; class Mammalia; order Rodentia; family Muridae; genus Mus; species Mus minutoides. The sequence goes on along the minus strand of LR750154.1, from coordinate 676,142 downwards.
TACCACAATTCACAACATACAGAAACCGGGACTCTGGGCAGAGACATTTCAGCTGAAGTCTGCTGGCTTTGATGGTCTGCCAGGATGTGTGTGCATATGCCCTGTGCTCAGAACCGAGGCTGCAGTGACGTCGTGCATGCAGTAGAGGTGAGCATGGCCAGACACACCTGTGGCTCACTGTGCATTTAATTGGAATTAATTACTGGTCATTGTATATTTAGAAACCATTCACCCTCACCACATTTTAAGGACTTCCACCTTCCATTTCTCTAGCCCACGTATGATTGTGACTCATATCTTAGGGAACTGAACTCAGGCTGGGGATGTGGCTTAGCTGATAAGGTGTTTACCCAGCATGCATGAGACTCTGGGTCTCATCCCAAGCACTGCATGAAGGCAGGGATGGGGGCCATGAGGATACAGGCTGGACATCATAGCACTTGGGAGGTGAAGACAAGAGGATCAGGGGTTCAAGACAAGCCAGGGATTCACAACAATCTACGTCAAAAAGAAGGCGGAACGGGAAAAGGAGGAAGAGGAAGCAGCAGTTGCCATGACCACCATAGCTGCCAGGCTGTGAGCCATCTCCTTACACCATCAGATCTTCTCTCTCCCTCCTTTAATCTCACTTTTCCCTCTATCTAGAATTTCCATGTAACACCCTTCAATTATCTTTCTGTATTTCTACACTCTACAGTGTTACACCCGTGACATGTGACAACAGATTCCAAACTTGGTGGCTTTGTTCTTCCAGCGTGTGTGATGCTTGGTGCCCCAATCTCATGGATGTGTGTCACTTGCAAAAGTCACTTTGACTGATATGTTTTCCCAATGTGAGGCTGATTGCTCTCTGAATTCTCCAGAGATGGGAATTTTAAAAAGTAATGATTGTACTCTACAGGAACAACACAGCATGTTCACCGTGACGGCAGACTGCAAGCCACTCCTCCTTCAGAACATTCTAAATCTACAGTTTGGGTTTTGTAGTAACTGAGATTAGACTCACTCTGAGGCATACTTATCCCCAAATAAAACCTCAAAGGTAGGTAGAAGCGAGTGGGAGAGAGCTGGCTGGAACCACAGGCTGCAACTCTGGGGTAGCCTCTCAGCAGCAAAGAGAGAAGGGATGGTGAATTATGGCAGAGAACAAGATTTGGGGCTGCAGTAGATGAAACTTTGTGGATTCTGGTTTGAACGATGCATGACTGATGTGTGTGTGTGGACTAAATGTCCACAGCAGGTGACCTCCTGTCTTTTGAGACAGGGTCCCTCACTGAACTTGAAGCTCACCAATTCACCTAGTCTGGCTGGCCAGTGAACTCCAGGGACCCTCTTGTTTCCTCTTTGGTGCTGGTGCTATAGGTGTGCCCAGCTTTTATATGAATTCAGGTCTGTTTGCTTGTTCAGCCAGCTCTCTACCCATGGTATCACCAGTAAGCTCCAGTTTCATTTTTCTACTCTTTTCTCTGTCCTAGCTGTCTTCTTACCTGGAATGTCAGGCTTTGTTGACATTCAGTCTGGAATATGATCTTGACTGTCCCTCCCTCTTGATGGAATATGAGAGACCATCAATCTATATGCTCAGTAATGTCATCTGTCCTACCTGGAGGCTGAGAGCTGCATCTTGGAACTTTGCTCTGAGCAAAGTCAAGGCTAGTTTGAAAGTTTCCATAATCTTTAAAGACCTTCTAAAAGAAAATAAAGATGTTGGTCTGGACAGACTCTAGGTTTTAGAAGCCTAAGGCTGAGTCATAGGAAACCCAGCTCAGTGTTCATTATCTTACATGCCAGTTCTCGAAAGAATGGGACTTCATCTGAGAACCTGGCATTTAGGCTGGGTGTCTGGAGGCCTCCATGATGATGGAAGCCAGGAAGAAAGTGGGTAGACATGATTTAAAGAGCTCTTGGCAGCAAAGAGGTAATAAATAAACTCTGTGACTAAAATCCCCAAATGGCCAGAGCCAGCCTGTTGGTGTTCAAAGTTGCTATGGCATGATATGGAGCACCTCTGGAGAGCCTAGGTTTGCTCTGTAATGGATCTGCTTTATCCACATGTAATATAGTCAACTCCATTCTTCAGATGGAGAAATTGATGCCAAGTCGTTAGGGACAAGCCCAATTGGTGGGTGGCTTGCCTGCCATGTCAGAGCCCTTGAGTTTGATCACCATGCCGCATAAGCCAGTTATTTTGGTTGTCATAGTTAAACAAATGCCAACTTGAGATGGCCTAAAGGCCTAGCTTCTCATTTGAGGCATTATCCAGATTAGGCTGGCTTGTATGCATGCCCATGGAGGATTGTCTTGGTTGTTAACTGATGTAAGGAAGCCTAGCCCACTATAGGTGGTACCATTCCCTAGGCAGGTGGCCCAGGGCTAAAAGCTTGCTGAGCATGAGTCTAAAAGGCAGCAAGCCAGAAGGCAGTGATCCCTCATGGTTTCTTATTCAAGTTTCTGCCCTGACTTCCCTCAAGGATAGACTGCGACTGCAATCTAAAAATAAACCCTCTCTTCTCCTATACTGCCTTTGGTCATAGCAACAGAAAGCATACTAGAACAACGTGGTGCAGAGTTGTTTTTCTAGCAATCAGGAGGCGAAAGCAGGAGCATCAGATCTTCAAGGTCATTGTTGGCTACACAGGGCATTCAACACAGCCTAGGCTACATAGTCTAAGGACAGAAATACATGGAAGGAAGGAAGGAAGGAAGGAAGGAAGGAAGGAAGGAAGGAAGGAAGGAAGGAAGGAAGGAAGGAAAGAAGAAAGAGAAGAAAAGATGGCTATAGCTTTCTTTGGTTATTTTGTGGATTCTTCTCTACCTTTTTGATTCCACCCTTTGAACTCTAACACTAGATAAGAGAGAAAAGAGGATAGAGAAGAAAGGAAAGAGATTCCAATTAAGAAAAGGGGTGATTAGAATACTCCCTGCTGGCTAGGGACATTGAGTTTAATCTTTGCTGTCAAAATTTCTTCTCCTCTTCCTCCTTGTCCTTATTCGTCATCATCTTCCTCTTTGCATATGACTAGTTAACAGTGACCAACAACAGACAATAACAAACCAAAAACTCACCAACAACCCACTATGTATGCCTCTTGAGGTTCCTAGCATTTATATATGCTCTGAACAGTTTCCAGAATTCCAAATATCACAAAATTGCAGAAACTATCTGCAGCTGGAAAAATCATGCCCCTGCCAGAGCATGAGATAAACCATAGTCAACTGCTGTGGACAATCCAAACATCCCCCTACCCCACACCTGGGACCAAAACGAATATACATTCCCAGAGTACTTCTGTGCTTTTCAAAGAAACACAAACCCCAACGTTGTTACTGCTACAGGTGGCTTGTGAAACAGATGAGAGAATACCTTCTGGTGACAGCATCATCTTCCACCTTGTGACAGAGTTTCTAGCTGTGCCACAGTATCCCCAAGGCTAGCTAGCTCAAGAACTGTAGATTTTCCTGTCTTGCCTCCCATCTTGCCATAGGATTGCTTACATTTACAGGTGTACACGCTTCTCTATCACAACTCTAGGGCCCTAACTTAGTAATAGCTTTACCCATTGAGCCGTCCTCCTAGCCCCTCTGATAGAAAATGAAATTTACCACCAGGAATCGGCTGAGCAGACTACTACAAAGAAAACTTAAAACTTTTTTGGTGGGAGCCTATGCTGTCAGAATAGCAACTAGCAAGCAGGCAGGAAACTTCAGACTTGAAGTAGGAGTGAGGAGCAAAAATTAACCCCATTGTCCCATGTGGGGGTTGTTGACTGTACATAGGAGGACATAAGTAGGACCAAGAGATCATCTCTCTAACCCTTCATTGCACCAAACTGAACAGAGGGAGTGACAAGCTTTTCCAGATGGTTCTGTTTCCATGCACAGAGGGGCACCATAGGTGGGATCACACAGTATGTGGCAGGGACTAGGAGTCTGACACTTGCTGGGTGGCTTCCTTCAAAGATGGACTTGTCTACTGAGTCATGATCCTGCAGACTGGAGGGCTTTCCAGGGTCACAGTGCAAATCTCTCAGCATGTATTCCCCAGTGGCCTGACCCTTCGGTCAGCATACAGGTGTCATAGGAAGGTGCTTCCAAGCTGGTGCAGTTGCCAGGAGATAGAAACTAGGAAGAGGCCATACATAATGGGCCAGGGGAAGAGTGTCTTCACAGTCCTACTTCCCCATGATGAACAGCTCTGGCCTCCAGTGGCCACATCAACCTCAAGCCAACAACCCTGATTCATTCTCCCTTCCTTGACTGAACTCCCACTTAGCATTCCTGGCCCCACCCCAGGGGGCCAGTTTTACCAATTACAAGCTGTGGCCATCTGGAGGTATACAGCTACATGTCTGTTCCTGGACAGGGAAGCTTCAGGGCACTGACTTCAACATTTTAATTAGAAAAGGCAGGTCCTTTCTAGTGCCCACCACCATAGCAACTGTCACTCTATAGAAAGGTCACACACAGGAGCTTTGGGCAAAGAGCCTCTGGGCATCTGAGACATGTTCCCCCACTATAAGACACAGAGGACAGAAAGGACCTGGGCTCCAAATGAGTATCCTCCATGAATGATTCAAATCCTCTCTCCATGTAATGCCAGCTTCATGTGTGATCATGTGTGATCATGTGTGATCATGAAGTGGTTACCTCACCTCCCTGGATCTTAGTGTATGCATTTATAAAATGAAGTGAGCCAGGGACTCTAACTTGGTTGATGAATGAAGGCACAGACATGAGGGTTGGGGACTGTTCCCCTACAGGGGTTCTTCTGCTTGTCATAGTCTCTAAGCATGAGTCCTCTTTGTCTGGACATTTATAATAAAGACCAGAGAGAAAGGTGGATGTCTGTATGTGGGGAACTCAGTGGCCAGGAGTCAAGCCCAACTCACTGGTGTCAGTGACTACGGGTATTGTAATGTCAGAGCCCCTCTGAGGAGGCTGATGCTCCTTGAGGGTGTACAGTGATGAACCCTACTGGCCCACCCCATACTTCAGAAGAATTGCTACTGCCCAAAAGTACAAAATAAGCAAAGTGCAGCCACTGAGCACTATTTTTATCTCCAAACAGCGGCTGTTCTCATGCCCCAGGCAGAGCTGCTGCGTCAGGGCCTGAGGCTGGAAGATGTTTCTGCAGAGTGTGGGGCAGCTTGAATACCAATGGGGTGGTGGAGCTAGAGCTACGGGCTGCAAGGTCTTCTAGGAGACCTGATTCAGGAGAGGGCACTGAGCAGGGCTGTCCTTGGCTGCCCTGGGGAAAGAAATTCATCCCCACATCTGACTGCTCCAGGGAACAGTCTTGTCTCATCTCTGCCTTGCCCAGGATTTTCCCAGAGCCCCTTTTCCTTCATACACACCCTCCACCTCTGAGCAAGGATCTGTGACATCCCAGTTCCTTAAGTAGCTAGCAGCTCTCTATTTTACCAAACTCCAGGACCTTTCCGATGCTGTGTACAGTGGGCATCAATTCTGTGTGGTAAAACTAGTGTCTAAGGGCACAGAAGGCATCCATAAGTTTCACAGACAAGCCTCTCTTCCTCAGGGAACTTAAGTCATGCAGGGAGACAGATGTGCCAGGTACCATGAGTAATAAACACGGGAAAATGATGAGCAGGCCAAAGGGCAGGGGGATGCTGAGATCTTAAACGGTACTCAAGGTCTAGTCAGGCTTTGGATGGAGAACATGAGACTTAAGCAAAGACTCAGGGGGTTAATGAGCAGGCTGTATGCATGTGGAGGGCAAAATGCACTTCATAGAGGAGGCAGTGTTAAGGCCCAGAAGAGATGCACTCGTGGATAACACAGGATTAGAATAAAAGAGAAATGGGAGGCAATATCACTGAAGCCTTCTAGAACCAGGGCTTTTAGCAGAGGGATCTTTTGTCCCTACGCTGGAGCCATGGCTGGAGTGACTTTCTTTGGCAAGGTTGGGGAAAGGAACACAGCCAGTACCCAGAGGACAGAAACCAGAGCCAGGGCTTTAACCTCGTTGGCGGATACAGACACAGCCATGAGACTCAGGGGATCTTTCCCTGAGCAAGAACAGACAGCTTCCCATGGCAGTAAACATATACACAGAGCATATGAGAAGAGCGGCACAGAGGAGAATGCTGGGATTGTTGGTTATGCAGATGAACCTGTGTGCTTACACCAGAGGCAAAAGGGCTAAGTGGTGAGGAAGAACTCAGGTCCTGAAGAACTTGCTCACCTATGACTAGGGTTAAAGAGGAAGAAAACACACCTCTCTCTCTCTCCCCAGGAGGAACATATGGCTTTGAAATGTCCTATTCTACATGTAACTAAGGAGCATGCCAGTTGTCTCCTGGCTGGGTGACAACAGAAACCACTTCTTGGAAAGCTGCCTATGGTTTCTTAGAGGTGAAAAGGGAACTATATAAGGAACGACCGCCAAATGGAGCCACAAGGAGCAAATGGCCTGGAGGTGAGGCACACTGTGGCAGTACTCTGCATTATCTTCCTATGTGACAACTAAAGGAGGAAGGCGGGGTCACCGCCTACTTCCAACCCCTAGAAACCTCCAGCCTTGTCTGAGCGTCCCATTGGTCAGTACATCAAAGAAGACAGATTCCCATCCCTGTCTCTGTGAATGATCTGGGAGCAATTTAGCCCCAATCCCATGGGATGCATGTTAGATGAACCCTACTTAAGCTACTAAAAATTTAAAAATCAAATCTTGAGGTGGGTTCTTACTGGGAGCAGTGGCTGGGATGCCATCAGCTTCACTTCAGGGCCCCATGAATGACTGTCTCATATCAAAACAAAGGAGGCTACACTAGGGAATGTAACCTCTCTCCTCCAAGTTAAGAACCACTCACTCCTTCCCAGTGTCCAGAATCCATAGGGAGCTGTGGAATGACCAAGGACAGAGACCATGCTCTGCGGCCTGGATCCAAACTGGGCTATGGAACGCCATGGCCTTTATACAGGCAACATGGAGTGGTTTGGTCTCCCATTTCTGCTTCATTATCAGTAAAATGGGCTCAGACACACAATGGGCATGACATGGTCAGGAGGAAGAGGAGAAAGAGGAGACAAAAAGGACATTGTTCAGGGCCAGGAGCCAGTGCCAGGTACTTTCATATTTATTAGGTGATGGATCTCCAGGTGACCCAGTTGGGGACAAAGTGAGAAGCATATCAATAAGAGAATGTTGAGCTATACAGGGATTAAATCTCTTGCTTGAACCAGACAGGGAAACCTTCTTCATTTCACTGTCTGCCTCTCTGTTTTGTGTTGTCTTCTGCATGTTCCAATGGGTTTCACTCCTCAGGTGCTATCCTCCCCCCCCTCCTCCTCCTCTTCCTCCTCCTCTTCCTCTTCCTCCTCCTCCTCCTCCTCCTCCTCTTCCTCTTCCTCCTCCTTTTCTTCCTCCTCTTCTTCTTGAGTCAGGGCCTCTCACTGGTCTGGAACTCATCAATTAAACTAGGCTGGCTGACCAGGAATTCCTGGATGTCCTTCTGTCTCTGCCTCCCTAGTTTGGGGATTATAAACACACACCACATCTCCAGGCCCTTATTTAAATGAGAATTTTGGGAGTGGAACTCCATCATCAAGCTGGCAAAGCAAGCACTTTAGGCAGCCTGCCTTGTATATTCCATACACCTCTTCACGAGAGCATTGCCTGAGGTCTCTGGCTCAGCATGTAGAATTAAGCCTCATGACTCACAGCCACTTAGCTCCCTGCCTCCATGAAGTCCCTCCCCTGACATGTTGCACCAGCCCCTTCCCAAGTGCTTGTCTATGGCCTAAGTTCATTCTATGTGTACCTAGATATTTTTGGGTTGGTGATCTGATTACCTGCTGGAGAAGTTTGGAGAGAGAGAGAGAGAGAGAGAGAGAGAGAGAGAGAGAGAGAGAGAGAGAGAGAGAGAGAAGAGAGAGTAGTGGAGACATTATTAATCATCCATTTCTTGTGGTAAAGGCAGAGGGAGAAGGTAAGGTGAGCCTTGCCCACTGGGGTGGAATTCTGCTTCATGTGTGTGATAACAGGTCACCAAGGTGTCTAACCATTCAGCACATTTGAGCTAAAGCAAGCGTTTAAGGGAGCAGAGCACAGGGCCAGGAGACCAAGAGAGACTTAACCCCCAGACACTAACAGCCAAATTCCCATCCATCCCTGTCCATCCATTAATCTGCTCAAAAGAATTCACAGAACAAACCTCCAAACACCACTGACTTTAAACTAAGGATGTTTTAATTACTGTAGTACTGCAGAAAGAGTGGCTCAAATCACCTTCCATGAATTTCGAGTGTCCCTGTACCTTGCAGCTCCCCGACTGAGGTCTCTGTAATAGTGTGTCTACATGTTGTCATGGAAACCTCACTGATGGGGGTCAAAGAAAGAGGGATGGGTTTGTCCCCACTGACACTGCTGAATGGGGGACTCCTGAGGAGGTTTCTCTGGAAGACAGACAGGACTTAGCAAAAGTGGCCTGAAAGTCAATTGACTATGACCCTAAGTTCTTTAAAATGCCATAGAAAGACCAGACACAGGAAAGCCCCACCCCCACCCCACCCCAGCCCCTGCACATCCTCTTGCATTGACCTTTTCAGCCTCATTTCAAAGCTGGTCCCAGGCAGCAGGAATGGAATCTGGATGTCCAGCCTTTTTGTTAATGAGATGAGATTGAAGTTCAAATGCACACTGTGGGGAGCCTTGTAGGAAAATTTCAGATGATGGGGAGAGAATTCTGGGGCCGATGATAGGAGGTGGGGGGAGGGGAACTTGTTACTGGCTCTGTCTATTTTGTCAGGAGGAACCTGCAGAGGGGCGAAGGCAGTGAAGTTGACTTAGGTGGCCAGGCACGCACGTATCTCAGCTTTGAGAGACAGGCTCAGTGTTCCCTGCAAATGTTTTTTATGAGCTGTGTGGACGTCTGGTGGCTAGGCATTTAGCCTTTTGATACTCTTGCACAAAAGCAAAAGACAGGGTATGGATGGCAGGCTGTTGGAGCAAGAACGGAGACAGTTGCAGCTTCCTGTGTGGCGAACTGGCTAAATAAATGAAACGGGGCAGACACATGTGGAAAACAAGACAGCAGTTAAAAACTGAGGTGGGCCGATGTGCGCTGACATGGGAAGATGAGAATATAAGTGTGAACGGGTGGGCGGGCAGGATGCGTGTCAGCCAGTGCAGTCCCCACCACCAGTTATGAGGACTGGACAGATATGCAATCTATGTCCTGCCCAGGATCAACCAGGACTTCACTGTGACTTTGGGAAATTTAATATATTACTCCGAGCTTCTGTTTCCTCATTTACTTCCTGCTTCTCACACACTGCTTCCTGTCTCTTTCATATATTGCTTCCTGCCTCTCACACACTGCTTCCTACTTCTTATCTATCACATACTGTTTCCTGCCTCTCACAGTCGGCTTCCTCTGTCTCACACACTGCTTCCTGCTTCCTGTCTCTCTCACAGTTTCCTGCATCTTACACACTGCTTCCTGTCTCTTTCACACACTGCCTCCTGCTTCTTGTCTCTCTCAAACTGTTTCTTGCATCTTACACACTGCTTCCTGTCTCTCACACAGTTTCCTTCATCTTACACATTGCTTCCTGTCTCTCTCACACAGTTTCCTGCATCTTACACACCTGACTCTCTCATACACTGCTTCCTACTTCCTGTCTTTCACACACTGTTTCCTCCTTGTCACACTATGCTTCTTGTGTGCCCACATACTTACACATTCCTATACCCAGTGGCTATGGTTCTGAATCCATAAGCCTAAATAAATGTTTGTTCCCTCTAGTTCTTTCTTTCAAGTCTCACAGAAAACACAAACACAGACATACACACACACATACACACACACAAACATGGACACACACACATATACATGCACATAAACAGACACACACACACATACACAAACATGGACACACACACACACACACACACACACACACACACACACACCAAGAAATATAATGTGAGTAAAAGGAGCCTTCAGCATACCTACAGATTGTGGTTGAAAGGTTCAAACATGTCTGATAGAATCATCCATAATATTTAATTTTTCTCACTCAAGATAATTTAAATGAAAGGGCTTTGCTTTTGTTGGTTTGTTTGGGCAGTGCTCATGGTGACCTGGTGTGCAGTTCAGTTCTGAAGCACTCAGAACAACAGCATGAGAGGCAGGAAGACTTGTCACCTCAGAGCCTTACTGCGAGGCCTAGATAAGATGATGGAACACCGGATCCCTATCGTTTCTCTGACCAGAACTTCTTGGACATGCTGTTGTGAGTGTGTGTGTGCATCCTCCTGTGCATGTGTGGAATGTATGTGCCTGCATGTGCATATATGTGTATATATTTGTGTGTGTATGTATGTATGTGAACCAAAAAGTTCCAGGGAAAACATAAACAGTTCCTGCTGCCCCTAAAGAAGGAACTTGAATTGTCCACCTGACTCTTCAGGGGTTGGAACAGGCCAGGAAAGGTGGGGCTGACCCACAGCCTGGAATGATGAGGAGAGAGAGGGAAAGACGGGGGGGGGGTGTTCAATGCACAATAAGCAATAAGGGAAGGAAGCAGGAAGCAGTGCTGGGGCCAGCAGGGCCAGGAAGCACTGATGGAACAGCAGACCACCTACCCTGGTGATCAACACACAGGCCAGCTCCCTCCCTCCCTCCCTTCTTCCTTTCCTCTCTTTAATTCTTGCTTCCTCTTCCTTTCCTCCTCCCTTCTTCCCTGTTCTTTCCCCTTCCTTCCCTTCTCTTCACTCTGCTTCTATCCTTCTCCCCTTCCCTCCCTTCTCCTGCCCTCCCTGTTCCCTTGCTCTCTTCCCCTTGTCTCCCTGAAGCTATTCCTACCTTCCCATCCCATTCCCTGGCTCTAGTCCCTACTCGAAGCTTTGTACTTTTAGCAGAGTTACCTTCATCAACCCTAAAGTTAAACCCCACATCTCAACAGCAAGGTGTCCATTCCAGGACCCCACAAACTGCAGTCTAGGTCATGGCTCTAGGCACACAGAGCAGTCTGGGATTCAAGTAGCAAAGGAGCCTGGTCCTGGGAGCACCGTGCTTCCTCTCTCCTAGGCCTCGGCAGTTCAGAAGTCCCATCTCAGCTGCTGCCTCTATTGCGACATTTTATTAGTGAGTTCGTGAAAGTTTTTTTTAACAGCACCCTTTGAGACCCTAGTTTCTCACCTGTAAAATTATCAGGGTTAACTGCCACTATGGGCATTAAAACAGATTACAAGGGAAGCACCGAGAAAGCAGCTACACATGAAGAGGCCTGCCAGGATTGCCAGATGCCATTGTGACTGACCATGGCTGGAGCACGTGGAGGACTCACCTCACCCCTGTGTACTCAAAACACAACCAATGATTCATGTGGGTCCTAGGAGGAAATTTAAAGAGCCGGTTCCTGGGACTGCAAACTAGACTCAAATCGCCTGTCCCAGCCATGCTAGGTTTTTGTACAAGCAACTGCAAACCAATTGCTTCTTGTGTCTCAGCTTTTCTGAAGTCAAGGCCTATCTTATGATCAGAGTGCACATGGTGGTTAGTCATTTACATCTGTGCAGAATCAGATACCTTGCCAGCACCCAGGATGTGATATATATATATATATATATATATATATATATATATATATATAATAAAGAGGTGTGTGTGTGTGTGTGTGTGTGTGTGTGTGCGCGCGAGAGTGCATGCATGTCCTACCTCCACAGTTTCTCATATTGGCATAAGCCTAAAAATAGAGAGTTAGCCAGATGTGAAATGGACCCTCTAAAACTGTGAGCCAAAGGAAACCACCCTTCTGTTGAGCTCTTGTCTTGGAGATAAAAGGTGAGCATATGTGCCCAAATGCATGCACATAGGTAGCCTTTCTCAATCTCTGTGGACTGGCTGCAAGCCCCCTCGCTACAAACTGACTAATGTGCAAATGCATGTTCACATACACACATGCGTGCACACAAACATGAACACACACAGAGACACAGGTGCACATGCATGCACGCATAAAATCTCCTCAGTCTGGTCCAGCAGCTATCAACGATGTGTTCCAGTCTTCTCCATGTGGGTACACAAGCACACTGGATTGCTTATTTTTTGTTTCTAGGACAGGGGCTGGGGGGATGGGTGGGTGGTTAAGAGTACTACTGCTCTTGCAGAGAACCCTAGTTCAGTTCCCAAGCTGTAGGACTCACAACAACCTGTAACTCTAGGTCCAAGGGACCTGACAACTTCCTCTAGCCTCTAAGGACACCTGCATATAACATGAACACATAATTAAAATAAAATAAGCCATATCTTTGGGACAAAATATTTGAAAGAAAAGGCTTACTGGAGGAAAGGCTTATAGTGTCTCACAGTTTCAGACAGACTTCAGTCTAGCTTGGCTAGTGTGGTGTGGTGACAAAGCCATCCAACCCTGATGGCAGAAACATGGTGCGGACCTGGAGGCAGAAGGCTTGGACCCCAGCATAAGCAAGAAGAACCTTCAGAGGTGATCCCTAGTAATCCATTCCTCCAACTAGGACACGCCTCCCCTGTTCTACAAGCTCCTAAAACAGGGTCACCTGCTAGGGACAAATGTCCCAATCCTTGTGGTAAGTCACAGACTTGAGAATCATCTCACACTCACCTTCCCACATACCCCCATTGCCAGCCCAGTGCTGTGTAAGTAGCTGTCATCATTCCAGCATAGTAGGGACCAAGCACAGATAAATAAGTTTATAGACACCCACTACCAATGCACCCTCCCCAAATGTTTTCTATTGACAATTGTTACACCTATGGACTAAAAACTTTTAGATACAGAGGGCTTGCCATGTACATACACATATATATCTGCACATAGATACATAGTTCACTAGAACCTAAGTTTTGGAGTTGGAAAGATAGCTCGGTGGTTAAAAGTATATATTAATTCAAGTTCAGTTCCCAGCACCCACGTCAGGCAGCTCATAACAGTCTATAAATCTAGCTGTGGGAGACCTGATGCCCTTTTCTGGCTTCTAAAGGCACCTGCACTTATGGGTACAAACCCACACATATAACATAACTAAAAATAAAATATATTGAACATCAGTTTTACTCTCATGAACTCACACTGGAACCAGGGACAAAGACTACAATCCCAGAATCTGAGGTCTGAGGTCAACTTCAGGTACAGGTGATATCTGCCTAGTTTGGGAGGCAGGGTCTCTCATTGGCCTGGAGCTCACCAAGGGTGCTAGGAAGGCCCAGGGTTCTGCCTCTTCCCATGTCCCCAACTCTGGGGTTAGGAACATATATACCATGCCTGGCTTCTTGGGTATGATCAGAAACACTTTGGAAAACTTGTGCTAGGATCTGAATCAGACAGGAAGGTAAGTGTGAAGTGATAGGTACATGCCTCATCTCTCAAAATTCTCCATAGACAGCTAGTGTGTCTTCTTGGCTCTAAACCTCCTGAAAACCTCTGTCTAAAAGTGTTGTCAGTCAACAACTTGGTGGGTGGGACTTCCCCTGTCCCAAACCTTGTGAGTTGTAAATTCAGACAGCAGAGCCAGCTCAGCCACGTCAGATCTGTCCTTGTCTAGTACAGCCAGATGAGAGAGTGTGTGTTTGCACTACATGTTCCTGAAGCACTCAAGGTAAATTTACATGTTTTTTCTTTTTCTCGGAACAAGATCTAACTAGCCTCACACTGTGTTCCTCTGCCTCCCCAGCACTGACCCACAGGCACATGGCTCTGTGTTCCCCTTTAAGATCAGTGCACCAGTTAATGTTTCATGGTCAAAGGGGGATACAGTGTAAGGATGCTGTGGACTCAGCTGGTAAAATTTATATGGTGACTTTGTGATAATCATATAGAGAGAGTTTAAACACACACGCACACACACATATTCACATGCACACACATACATACACATATACACATACACACAGAGACACACACAGACACAAACATGTACATGCATACATGTACACACATACACACACACACACACACACACACACACACACACACACACACACCAGATAGAAAGGCGTGACAGCAGCTGGGTGGGAAATAATAAGAAATGACCCAAAGTGCAGCGACACTCACTCACCTACTGTTATGTGAGAGGCAAGGCTTTGATTTCCCTACTTTCTCTAATGACTCTCGATATGACTCCCAAGGAAGGAAGAGAGGCTCAGAGAGATGCAGAATTTGAAGTCATCCCTGTCCCCATGTTAGGAATGTCCTTGAATGGGCTGAACTTGTCAGCATAGAAAGATTGGCATTCTAAGACTGGGAGTCAAGGTCATGTGCTACTCGAGGATAAATACACAGACTCTCATTTAACTGCCTTCAAAAGTCCCTCTGGATGTTGGCCCAGCCCACATTCTGTTGCTTAACACACCAGAACACAGAGCAGTTATGTTATAGAGCAGAGAGATTTATTGTGGCTCTTGTCTAGCCGGAGGTCAGCAAGCTGTATCAGCTGATAGCCTGCTTACAGGCAGCATCCTGTGGAGACAGTGCGGCTCAGGGCAGAAGATGGGAGTCACGTGAGAGACATAGTCAAGCTGGGTTTGGAATAGACTGTCATGAGATAACTTGTTAACCTGTAAGGTGCCTGGATGGATTTATGCATTCACGAAGGCAGAACCCTAACCATTGTTTCTCTTTTCTTTCCTTTCCTTTCCTCTCCTCTCCTCTCCTCTCCTCTCCTCTCCTCTCCTTTCCTTTCCTTTCCTTTCCTTTCCTTTTCTAGTACTGAAGATTGTTGAATTTAGCTCTTCCCTATGCCAGGCAAGTATAGGAAGTCTACCATTGAGCTACATGCTCAGCCATTTATTTTTAGTTTTTATTTGGGGGCAGAGTCTTGACAAGTCTTCCAGGCAACCCTTAAACTTTTATCATCCTTCCTCTTCCTCCTTGGCCTGCTGAGTCGGGGACTGAGTGTCTGCAGCTCAGGCTCAGCTAGTTCTATGCAATGTATTAAATCTCAGTGCTTTGGAGGAGAGGAACAGCATGAAAACCATAGCAATTACAGTGAACAACAGACTAGAGTTCTGCCTTTGCAGTGCTTTCCCGGGGACACAGAGAACCTTCCTCCTCAATCGTGTATAACAGCATGAAGTGAGGTCCCGCTAAGCAGACAAAGCAGCCACACCCAACGTGGACCAGACTCTAGTTTCCAGAAAACTTTCAGTTCAGATCACAAGCAACAGGAGTTGAGCTGCCGAAGGGCAGAGACAGTGGGTCAGGGGTTCCAATTCCCATTCCTCCAGTCCCTAGGAACCACAGGAACAAGGTATTGAATCTTGTTATTCCGTCTAAACCAGCTGTGACCAATCCTGTCTTTCCTCTGACCCTGAACAAGGTTGGCCAAGAGGAGATCTGGAGGGAATAGCAGGATGCCTTTTGGGGCACACAGAGGAAGTAGACCTTACACAGGATGGGTGCATAGTACTTCCTTTCCATCCCCACACCTGTCCCCTTTATTATGTGGGGGTTATATTCAAGATAACTTGCCAAATGCATTTTTCCACCGAGACAGGAGGGGCCAGAGAAGGAGGAACAAGTTAGGTTTGTATTGAAATTCAGACAATTTAAATGTGTCTGGGGACCAGGGTGTGCTCTAGACAAGTTGCAGTAACTAAAGTACTGGGTACTTTCTTTGCTGTGACAAAAGCAAGTTAAAGGAGGAAAGATTAATTTTGGCTCACAGTTTGAGGCTAGGGAGACAGCAGTGTGAGGTGCTGGTCACCTGGTATTCACACTCAGAAGAGAAGGATGGATGTGGTACCCGACTAAGTTGTTATTTGTTTGTTTGTTTGTTTATATTTTATGCTGTGCAGGTCTCCAACTTATAGGCCAGTGCTGTTCACACACAGGGTGTGCTCTCTGCCCTCAGGTAAATTCCTCCTGAACACTTCCTCATAGATACAGAAGACTGTTTTCATAGTGGTGCTAAGACGAGTCAGGCTGACAATGAAGATTAACTATCATACATAAAATATACAATTTTATATTAAATTATGTCCTCCGTACAGAATTTAAATGATCAGAGAGATAAAATGATCAGAGAGAAAAAGAGGAAGGAAAGGTAGGAGGAGGGAGGAAGGAAAAAAGGTAGGGGAGGGGAAGAGAGAGGTGGAGAGGTTGGGGGAAGGGAAGAAGGTCAAGAGAAAGAAAGCGCAAGAGGAAGTAGGAATATGGGAATAGAAGTTCAAGCCCAATTTCCACCCCACACGTCGGCTTTCAAACCTGAAACTCCCAATAGGACTCAGTTCCTCGGTAGGTTCACATCCCTCTATAGGAAGTAGATAGGTCTGAGACCCCATAGGAAAAAGGTTTTACAAATGCTTTTTATAGCCATTCTTGAAAACTCACAAGTTAGCTCACTTAAAGACAAAACCCTTTGATAAAATGGAATGTTGTTCTCAAGGCTTTAGATTTGTAGAGATTTGGGATTTCCATATCTGTTCATTTGGAATCCAGAAGGCTCTTGGTGGCACCAATCCCAAGCTCTTATTATAGAGAGCAAGGGATGGAGGGACAAAGTGACTGGCCTCACCACACAGCCAGAGCAAATCACAGCTGAACCTCGGCCCTGGGTGCGGGGTCTCTAGGGAGCTAGGTGTCTGTGGTCACTGACTTGCTCTGCCTGAAATCTTATGAGCAAGAAGCCTGTCATGGGCTCTGGAGTTTGAACGCTCTATTTGCAGCAAGTCAGAACTGTAACACACAGGCGCTTCTCATTTTCATTACGCTAGTCACCTCCACTTTATTTTTATTTTTTGGTGAAATTATTTAAATCAAATGTGCTCAGGTACAGAGGGAATCTGATCTAAAAGAGTTGTGGCAGAAAGAGAACTTGTACTTATGGGCTGCCTTTTGGGCCCCAGCAAAATCCTGGACCAAGAGGACCCGTCAATACGTCTTTCATGAGGGCTCCTCTGCACAGAACAGTGGAACGTTCTTCCGATGATGACTGCAACCCATTCTCAACTTTACCCTGAATAAAGGAAGGGATTGATTTGTGCTTGGGAGGCCTCCGCATCCAGGGTCCTTATGTGCCCCAGGAAGCAGAGCTTCAGACAGAATTCAATGGGGCAATAGATCCTGCAGAAAAGACCTGAAGAGAAAAAGAGGGCATGGACAGAGAAGGGCAGGGATGGGCTGCCCAAGCCGGTATGGATAACGAGCCATTGGGTGCTTGGCTAATGGCGGCTAAGGCCTCTTATAGAGCAGTTGGAAGAATGCAGTCTCAGTAGATCCATTAGATAATCTAAGTGTTTACAGTGAGCCAGGCAGCACAGCAGAAACACAAAATGTCAAATTCTCTGGAACAAGGCAGTGGATAGTCTGGGGTTCAAAAGGACAATCTGATCTTCCAGACATGTCTACACTCACAACTCCAGTGTCCCAAGAGGGCACCCTGTAATATGGCGCCCAAGAGCATTGGGTTGCCTTCAGGCCACAAAACCAACAATTGCTTTAAGATTAATTCTCATCCTTGAGCAATGACTTCTCCTTCAGGGCCTGAACTCAAGGGTTTGCCATTAGAGTGGAGCTGAAACAGCAAGGCCAGTCCACAGGTGATGTGTGAAATATCTGGAGACATTTTTGACTGCCACAAAGATCAGAGTTGAGGTGCTGTGATATCTGGTGGGCAAAAGTCAGAGACACTGCTAGACGCCCACAATTTAAGTCATTCTCCTTTCTCCTCACCCACAAAGAATAAGCCTGAACAGTTTATAGTTTCTGCCTTGAGACTGGCTGGAAATAACCAGATGCCAATGAAGGCAGACCCCAGCAGCAGACACAGGACAAGCCTGGGACAAGGAGTATCCCTTGTTCTTTAGAACCATCCACTTCACTTACCTTGTAAAGCAGCAGCTCTTGCCCTGTGAGTCATGACCCCTTTGGGGTTGAATGACCCTTTCACAGAGGTCACATATCAGATATATTACATATCAGATATTTACACTATGATTCATAACAGCAGAAAAATTATAGTTATTATGTAGCAACAAAAATAATTTTATGGTTTGGGGTCACCACAATGTGAGGAACTGTATTAAAGGGCCACAGCATTAGGGAGGTTGAGAAGCCCTGCTGTAGAGGATGAGGGACTCCTGAGAGTTGTAGCTTCTCCCTCCATCCCTGGAACATGACTAGTGTGCAAACAGATCGCTTGCCATCAGATCTCAACATTCCCATTTTCCCTCCAGCCTGCCTGCCCCAGTGACTGCTGCAAGCCCTGGCTTCTGTAGCACTTCCCAGGCTGATGAACTTGAAGGAGAGAGACCCTGCTCTCCAGAATCCAGTTTCCAGCTGGAGACAGATGGGATCAGAAAGTCTGAATCAGACCAGCCCTGAACCCACTAGGGCCCATCATACAAATGCTCACTCAGCAAGCTTTAGTTATGTCTGCAGGGAACACGTCCTTCTCTGCTGTCATTCACACCAGGAATAAAAGAGCAGGGGCAATGATTACTGTCAAGCTGGGTGGATCAAGGTGAAAGGTCACAAAATGAATATGAATATGAATGACCGAAGGATGGTGGAAAACAAATGTCCATCAGGGGCCTGTGTGGCTGGACTTCTAGTGACAGGGGGTGGGAAGCAGGGAGAAGCTTGGGGACCTGCACACCTTTCCATTCTTTCATGTGTTGGCCTCCTTTAACATCTTAGGTTGCAACATCGTGATTTGTGTAACAGAAGGCTCACTAACAACCCTGCCTCTACCTATTTATAGTGGCACTCTTACCCCTTCCCCAGAGGTGACAACCAAAAATGTCCCTTAAACATAGCCTCATGTCCCTAAGGCCAGGGCTAATTACTGGTCTGAAGCTAGGCCTCATGCACAAGGGGCCCCACTCAGGAGATCATTGTTGGGAGAAGGAAGGTATAAGGTAGAAAGGACCCAGGTTGAACGCCCCCTCCTGGAAGAGTTGGCTTTCACCTTGCTTTGGTGGATTTCAGGGACTCTATGAGAACTCACCAGGTTGGATTCCCTGAAACACATGCATTCCTAGGGTGTACTGTTCGTGCTGTGCCTTGCTGAGAGAGAGAATTTTCTGAGAACCTATTTTCCAGGGCGTAAGAGTCCTTGTGGAGATTGTAGTAAACATCCTCAGTACCTAGCCTGTCTCTTGCTGCTCTGCCTTCAGAGAGAACCATAGAAAGAGCTCTGCTCCCATCCTACGGGTGAGGCATGGCGTTTGAGCCTCAGGGGAGATAGAGCAAAATAAAAATGTGTGCTTGTGGTTCCCAGTGTACTGGTGGAGGGTGGAGACACACAGGCCTCTTGCATCTGAGGCCTTAGGATGGATGCTGAGAAAGCCATGCAGGGTAAAGCAAAATGCACAGGTCACAGAAAGGTAGCTAGAGCTGGAGGTCACAGGAGAATCAAGGTAGCTGGATTGGGAGGGTGAGAAGAGAAACACATTGTCCCTGTAAAGATGAAATTAGGGGCTGAAGAGATGACTCAGTGGTTAAGAGCACTTCTCGCTCTTCTAGAGGACTCAAGTTCACTCTCTAGCACCCAATTTAGGTCACAAACAACAGCCTGTAGCTCCAGCCCCAGGGGATGAAATGCACTCTCTTGGTATCTGAGGGCATTCACGTGAACAAACCCACACTGAGACAAGAGCATGATGTATGCATGATTAAAAATAAAAATAAAACCTTTTTTAAAAGATGAAATTAGACGGAGACAGTAACGAAACCCTGTCTCGACAAATAAATAAATAAATAAATAAATAAATAAATAAATATTTCTTTAATATCTTCTTCCACCCTCCCCTCCAGCTCCAAGTACCCTGTTACTGAATTTAAAGACTCCTGGTCCATCCACATCTCTCCAGTCTGACTCTGACTCTCTTGATTCCCAGCATTCTCAGGGTCAGTCATCAGGATCCCATCCTCTTCATGAATGAGTCCTTCTCTAGACTCTGCTTTTTTCTGTAGTTTAAATGTTCCTTCCGCAGAGACACGACTATCCTCTGTAAAACTCCACAGCTATAGTCTGAGCCAGGCCAAAGCAGTCCTTACACAGCTGTGCAATGATTGGCAGTCTCCATAAGATGCCACCTGAGGATGGGGACTGCACCACCACTCCTGCCTTTCCCTTTTGTGATGGTTAATCTTGTCAACTTGACAGGCCCTAGAATTGGTTAAGATACACATGTCCGAGCACATCAGCAAGGGAGTTTCTAGATTAGGATCTGTCACATGACAGATGGGAAGTGTCCACTCCATCTCACCTTATCCAGCAGGTCCACACATGGCAAGAGAACATTCGTTTCTCTCCAACTGCTGCAATTTAAGACTACAGGGTCAAGGAAGTCTTTTGGGATGCCAGCAGAAGTCAGAGGGCCCAAGGGATAAAAGCCAGATAGAGACTAGAAGAATGAATAGGAGCCTACCAGGCAGACAAAATGAAGAGGGTGTTCTAGACCAAGGGCACAGCTAGCCTGAGGGTACCACTCAGCCAAGTAGACCCAGCATAGATAGGTTAAACATACACTGGGAGGGCACTTGTCAGCTCAGTGTGTCCTGACTGGGTGTGTGAGTGGGAATTAAAGAGTAGAGTAGGACTCTACTGAGACAGATAGGCTTGACCTGGGGTCACTAGACACTGCTTCTTGCCAACCTACAAGATCCTCAGGGGCACCGCTTTCTCTTTCCTGTTATCTCTTTCCATCACATTACACACAAGGAACTCACCATACACATACCTTATGCCAGAATGACTTTATTGCATGAACATGTTTTCCTCCTTTTTTGAGTGTATTTTCTTAGATAATTGTGGATTTACAGAGGTTTACCACAATTGTGCAGAGTTCTAGGAGCCTCCAACTTTCCTCAGTGTGACACCTTACCTAACCTAAATGGGTGATAGTAAAATCAGGTGATCAACATCTGCTCAGTAGCATGAGCTAGACCAGATGCTTCTGTGGGTCTCATCAGATTTGTATGTTTTGGTGCGTGTGCCATCATGTATAGCATTTGTGGCATGTGCAGTATGTGGGGTGTGTGTGTCTGTGTGTAGAATGTGTGGCTTATGTGATGTGTATGGCATGAGCAGTGTGTATGGTATGTATGTGTATGTAGTGCATGTGTTCTCATGTGGTATGTATGTGTCATGTATAGTATGTGTGTGTCTTTGTGTGTCATGTATGGTGTGTGTGTGACATGTTGGTATGTGTGTGCGATGTGTGTATGTGGCCTTAGTAGTGTTTGTGACATGTGGTATGTTTGTGACATGTGTAATGTGTATGGCCTGTGTGGTATGTGTGGCCTGTGTGGTGAGTGTGGCATGTGTGTTTGTGTGTGGTTTATGTGTTCCAGTTAATCTTCACCACAAACACATGAACAGGACAGGGACAAAGCAACGAGCACAGGGTCTGGATAGGACAGAAACCCCGATCCAGCCTCTGGCTGGAGTGCTATGTGGTATTGCTTCTCTAGCAAAGCCTAGTATAAACTCATGGGTCAGAGATGCTGTCTGGACAACCTGCCCTTCAGAAAGACTATGGATGCTGCACGTTCTGGGCTTAAGCCATCATTGGGGGCAGTTCCTGCTGGCCAAGGCTGAACAAGGGAGCTGAGAGTGAGAGCATGCACCCCACGCCTTCTCACAGTTGCCCAGCCCTGTCAGCCTTGGGCTCAAAGGCAGTCTGTCTGTACCCAGTACCTGGACTTGTGATGCCCTTCAGACTGGCCTGGGCTGCTGGCCAGCATCAAGAGTTGACAAATAATTGCTGTTCTGAATCTTGCCCCTGGCCCAGAGTGCTGGCAACCTCACAGAGGGTTGCTTATGAGACAGGAAGCCGGAGGCTGGGCTGCACTGGCCTGGGCCAAAAGTGAGGCCCCTGACTACTGGGCATTTAGAAGGTGGGTGGATGAAGACAGAGAGGAGGCTGTCATCCACTAAACAAGGCCTCTCTCAAGGACTGCAGCCCTATCAGACAAGGCTGCCTTTTGACAGCAGCTTTTACCATGCGCCTGGCTCCCTGGAAGAGGATGCCCCTGGTGCTTAAAGCTGTGCAGAAGGATGCTGGGGAGATGGCAATGCAAATATAAGTGAGGATAAAAAGTTCTGATCCATAATCCCACATAAATCTGGGAAGTGTGGTGTCTGCCTGTTCTCCCAGCACTGGGGAAGCAAAGTCAGGGACCCCTGCAGCAAGCTGGCTAGATGGAATAGCTGAATCTGCCAGCTCTGGGTTCAAATGAAAAACCCTGCCTCAATGTATAAGATGGAGAGTGATGAAGGAAGACATATGATATCAACACACACACATGAAATATACACACATAGACACATTTACACACACATACACACGACATATGTAAACAAACATACACACATGTACAGATATGCTGTAACACAGGTATTCACATTAAAAAAAAAAGAAATATACAGAGATGATGTCCATGTGCTGACAAGTTGACTCAGCCCCAGGTAGGTGGCTTGGTTTGACTAGTGAATTCTTTCCTCTGTCCGTGTGGCACTCTACCCTGGCTTGTAGGATGCAAGCAAAGAGGATTTCCTTATTTCTGGCCAAAAAAACAACAACAAAATTTGAACCATAAAAGTAGAAATCTGAAAGAACCTGGACAGTGACTACACCTGGACAGGGAAGGATGATGGCCATCGGGTCCTCTGAGCCTTAGTTTCCCCAACTGCAGGGCATGGGTTATGTAGCAGGGATCTCCCAGCTACCTAATAGAGAGCTGCATGTAGAGGGCAGAGCTTGTGGAGACCAAGGAAGAGTATGTATGGTGCTCGGTTATGTGTAGTGAATATGTTTATATGTGCATGTGGGGGGTATATTTGTGTGCATGTGTGTGTGTGTGTGGTGTATGTGGGTATGTTTGTAAGTGTGTGTGAGGGGTGAATGCCCACGTGCGTGTGCAGAAGCACTGTCTGTGCTTGCATGGGGGGCGGGGAAGAGGAAGTTGTCCAGTGTCCTGCTTCATCCCTCTCTACCTATCTCGTGAGACAGGGCCTATCACTGAGCCTAGAGCTAGGCAGGTGGCCAGCAAGCCTCAGGAGCAGGGCCACACACAAGCATACATGGCCACTTTCAGCATTTACATAGACTGGGAATTTGTGTTTAAGTACTTATGCTTATAGGGTGAGGGCTTTTGCCAGCTGAGCTATGTCCCCCCCCCCCACCAGCACAAAGAGAGTCTTTTTCTTTATATTCTATGTGAGGACTCTAATTCTGCTTTCACTGATTGTGGGTGTAAAGTGAGTATCTGGACTGTGGTGAGAAAAGGTGCACACAAAAAAGGTACATGTTAAACCCCATGGAGTGTGGTGATGGGAGAGGGGATTGAGACATCGTCTCTTAGTGAACCCGGTAGGGCACTTACTTTGTATGCAGCAAGCACAGGGTCCTGTCTTCCATGCCCAACAGCAAACAAACAAGCAAACACACGACAGAGAGCAGAAACTCGTCGTTACTGCTCAGGATTTCTAGCCAGAGCAGCTTCTGCAATCTAAAGCCCTCCATTAGGAGAAAGCTGAGAAGCAACAGGCCCTGGGTATAGACAGATCTTGTTGATGGAGGTCTCTGCTCTCTGGCAAGCAGCCTGGTGCTCTAGCCTCTGGGGACCTCCCCAGCACCATCCATCACCTGAACAAAAGCACCCTTGGGCATGCAGGGGAGGAAAGTGCCCCGTCAGCCCTCCCTGCTGTGTGAGCTGACTCAGCGTTACCTTGACAGCAAGCACCATACCCCCTCCAGTTCCCTAGCCCAACTGCCTCTCCACGATGAAGTCCAAAAGTGTGCTAACCACTAAACCTCCATACCAGTGGGAGGCAAGGAGGCACCGCCAGGCAGAGCTGTGTGAAACCAAATTAGATGCATGTCCTTCTGTTCCATCCAAGAACGGTTTGAAGGGAAAGATGCAGAACCAGACAAGTACTGCACTAGACAGCACCTGTCCGGAAGAGGAAATAGAGGCAGAGGAAACCCCTAAGGTGGGAAGAAAGCCTTCAATCTAGAATTAACAATTATTGATTAACAATTAGTGATTTCCACGAATGGTAGATAAGATTCGGAGCTCCCTGGTAGGCAAAGAACAAAGCAACATATTGTATTATCGAACTTATCACTGGACAGTTGGAAGTTCAACCACAGGGAAGAGGAAAGGTCATGTCTGTGCTCAGGGCTGAGAAGGTGCAAATGAAAGGTGGAGGTGGTGACGCAGAGAGGTGAAGCGCAATGCGAGCAAAGAAGGCGTGAGGCCGTGTTGGACTTGTCATTGCTTCGTGTTTCAGTAGCTTTCATTTGGCTCCGTGTTCTGTGTCTTAAAAATCTCTGGTCCCTTGGAGCTGTCATATATGCCATTCCATGACTCTGACACTCGGTCCCTATTGGCACACTTTGCCTATCTCTCTTCTGTGATGCCATTCCTTTTACAGAGGCAGATATCCATTCCCTGTGGCCTTTTTTTCTCCAGCCCACAGTATCGGGCCTCACACAAAACAGGCGCCTCAGAAATGCTTCTAGATAAATGAACCTGTGAGGTGACAGGGACTCTCCCAGTTAAGTCAGGGCATTCACCTGTCGGGGATCCTGGGTGTGACTCTGAGGTTAGGTTAGGCTCCTGGGACCATATACCCAATCGTACTTGATTCACATTGGGAGATCTGGGCCTGATCACACCTCAACAAGTTCAAGGTGGTTCTGGCCAATGTCACATTGAGGTCTTGGTGCTCTGATAGGAGGCTATTATAAGTGTCATGATAGTCTGCCATGTTCTAAAAGGGTTCAAGAAGGAGATCAGGATACTGATGCCCCATGGGCCCTGCCCCAGTAGATGAAAGGATCATGGGGTCTTAGACAAGCCAGCACCTATTGGGCTGGCCACCAAGTCACCAGATTTCCTAGATACAACGCCAGCCATTCTTCTGAGCTTGTCGCCTTTATCTGATCAATTTTCCAGACTGTGGCAACAGAAAGTGGGATTTGAAGGAGATTAAGCCTGTTGACTCAGTCTTTGGATAACACATGGTGAAGGTCTATTATACACATGCATGTTACCCAGGCCCTGGGGATGAAGAGTTCTCTATTGCCAGGCTGTATCTATAAAGCTTTGTCTGGCTATACAGGTGCAGGTTTTGGGGAGGTGGGGTCCTGGCATTTAATGCTGTTTGCCTGAGCTTAGCTGGCATGGACAGAAGGATCTAGAGGTAAAGCTGGTTGTTTACATATCTGGCTCTCTGGGTAAATAACTCAACACCCCATTTGGAATGAATGGGAGTGGGTTGTTGGCATCTATGCATTGATCTTCCATGTTTCTTCTCTCTGTTTCTTCATAATTCCCTGAGCTGGAATTTTTCTCTGGCTCATTTGCAGCTAGGGAGGTTCACCACAGAGGCACATGAAGCCTAGAGAATGTACGTCTGAGAAAAAGGAAGACCAGGCACCCATGTCATCACCAAGGCACACTCATGGTGCTCAGGACATATGGTAGGTGAGGTGTCAAATTTTACATGCAATAGCTCCTTATCCCACCAAGCCAATAACTGCATTCTGTAATGAGGACAAAAGCCAAGCTGCTTCTCAGGGTCTAGGAGGCCCCCGAGGTACTGAGCCTGTGGAAACTCCTCTCTTTGCTCATTGATATCTTCCAAATGCCAGGTCTAGCTTATCGATGCCCCAGGACACTTGCACATACTGCTTGCTGCTTCTTTGTCTAGAGCCCTTTCCTCCACGTCCTGGAATGTCTGTCTCATCTATTCCCAGTATCTGAACCCGGGTTGGTGCACTTTCTATGTCACAATAGTCCTCGTGTCCCTGGTAGCACTGTTGCAGCTGCTCCCAGGCTCCCTCGCTGTGTGTCTGTGCATATGGTCTGTTTCCTTGGGTGTGATCCATCAAGCACAAACCCGCATTTCCAGATTCCTGACATAGCAATGTGTCAGGCAACACAGGTGCTTGGTCGTGGCCCAGGAAGTGCTCAGGAATGAAAGCTGGGCTCCTCCATCCATCTCTCTCCTTAACTGTCAAACTCCACAGCTTCAGCACAGGACACCTGGCCCTCCAGTAAGTTTCCCCAACAGACGGAGTCCCCAGTCCAGCCGTGGCATTTGCTGGGAACTGTGAATGCCACTCCACAGCCATGATTCTGGTTGGTTTTATAGACACTTCCTGGGGATTACCAGAGCTGGGAAGGGAGGAGGGGCGGGGACTGGTTGAGGCTGTGAGGAGCTAAAATCTGCTCCCCACATGTGTGGACCAAACATATGCCTCAACAAAATGCAAGGCCTGCAGTGGCAGGTCAGAGATGTTCATCTCAGGAACGCTCAGGATCTGGAAGCTGTGGGGCCTCTGGATGGCCTCTATGGCACTGGGGAAAGGTGACTGCTGCTCAGGACAGTGCAGAAGGGACCCTAGACAGTAAAGGGGGACAAACTGGGGGCCATGTGGGCAGAAGGCAGAGGTCTACCCCGGACTCTGATTCTCCCTTGCTTGGTGACACAGATTAAACAATCATTATTCCTTAGGCCTCAGTTTCCCCTGTATGTAAATGGGGACAGTGGTTGTGCACCTGTTGTAAAGTGCTTCTGTCAAGATCATAAGAAATGCAGGAGCAGGGAGTGGGAGAACACCCCTGCAGAAACACCACTGGGGAGGCTGAAGCAGGAGGGGTCCCTGTTCCAGGCTCCACTGGGCTATATATATAAAACAAGACCCTTGTCTCAAACAAAATAAAACAGATGGCTACTGTTCTGTCTGGAAAGGACACACTTGTGAGATGCCTCCTGTGCCCACTGGGCACTGGACACCTTGCTTGAGCATTCCCTGAATGTCCAGTTCTAGGGAACAGCAGGAGGGTTTGCATCTTAATCATTAATTATTTCCAGAGTCCCAGCGCAGAGCAGGCAGCTGTGCTAATCAAAGGAGCCCGAGTGGAAACTGAAGCTGTGTGTGGCGGGCCCCACTGCAACCCCAGCCCTCGGGAGTTTAGGCATATAGCTGGCCATATAGACAGTTCAAGGCCAGCCTGGGGTGCACAAGACCCTATCTCAAAAAACAATCAAAATAGAACGGAAGCATAAAGTCTATGAGCCAGTTGGGACTTCTATGTCAAAGCCATGAAAGTGAATTCTGGCTCTGATGCTTGTGGGTAGAGGTCCCCATGTCATGGTTTTCTGTCATTAAATGGGGACAATGGCCAGTGTGAACCTTCTCATGGGACCCCACACCCTCTCTTCCCTGCACATTTATCACACCTTTGTTCAGGCATGTCTTCGAGTTTTCCTTCATGCTGGCTAGTTTTGTGTCAACTTGACACAGCTGGGGTTATCACAGAGAAAGGAGCTTCAGTTGGGGAAGTACCTCCATGAGATCTAGCTGTGAGGTATTTTATCAATTAGTGGTCAAGGGGGAAAGGCCCCTTGTGGGTGGTACCATCCCTGGGCTGGCAGTCTTGGGTTCTATAAGAGAGCAGGCTGAGCAAGCCAGGGGAAGCAAGCCAGTAAAGAACATCCCTCCATGGCTTCTGCATCAACTTCTGCTTGAGGTCCAGTCCTGACTTCCTTTGGTGATGAACAGCAGTATGGAAGTGTAAGCTGAATAAACCCTTTCCTCCCCAACTTGCTTCTTGGATATGATGTTTGTGCAGGAATAGAAGCCCTGACTAAGACACTGAGCCTTTGGAAGTTCACAGCCTCTGTTCCTGCCTTGAGGAACGGCCTTCTTTCCTGCCCCACTTCAGTTGGCACCATCTTACTCCTCAACTCCCAGCCTCTGCCAGGTGTCCACCTTAGCAGCCCCAGCACAGTCATCTTTGCTGCTCTACAATAGGGGAGGCAGTATTCACGACCAACTAAATACTGCTGGCTTCCTATCTGTTTCTTCCACAATCTATGAGACCATCAGCTTGCAGGAAAAGTGCCCCATGCTCACTTTGGTTAGTAACATGTTTCTAGGACCTAGTACAGTACCAGGAACCCAGTAAGAACTCAATAAATGCTTCATAGAGAATAGAGGCCTGCCTGACATGTCCTCCAATCTGTTTATATTGAGGTCCTCAGCAACTTCAAACACATCCTTCCTAGGAATCACTCCTATTCTCCGCCTGCCCTATCTGTTGGGGCAATAGGGCATGAATTCTGGGCCAGCCCCACAGAGTTTTATTTCTGGGTTCTGCTATTAAAACGGGGTTAATTGTAGCAGTGCTTAACTGGTAGAATTGTTTTTGTCATGGGACAAGTTAACACACACACACACACACACACACACACACACACAATGTCTATAAGACACGCACAAAGCACCTGGCCCCTGCTTTACCCCATGCTGCTACTATGACATTTATAGACTGTGAGGCGTACCTCAGGGCTTCTCTCTCACTAGTTGTTGCCTTTCCCTTCAGGTAGTGCTCAGTTTTGGCAGCCTGTCAGAAGCAACTGGGAGCTCTGAGGTACCTTGAAGCCACGTCCAGACCCATATGACTCCTGCCCTATCTGTGGGTTATGAGCACCTGGAGTGCCAATCTCCATCTATGAGTCCACCACAGAACCCTCACTGAGGCCCGCTGTCAACTGTTCCTGTTCAAAGAGCCGTAGAGACACTGTCCATTCTCCCCAGTGGCCTCTGATGGCTTTTACTCTCACAGCCCAGTAAGTACCTTTGTTCTTTTATCTTCACACACTGTGGCCTTCCTTAGCAGACAGGCACGGGGTGACAGCTAGTGACATTTTGGGTTCCCATCATCCACCCAGTAGAGAACAGATATACGCTTCTTTAAGTCTTAAGTGCTCAGCATGGGCCCCATATAATAACCTAGAGTGGATAGCATGAGCGCTGAGGCTGAGAGAGCCCCTTTCTACAGCAGAACTATCCTTTCTGGACATAAGGAGGACAGAGCTTTGCTAGGGCTCAGAAGGGCGAAAGTGCAGGAGATGTAGTGTGACCATGCATGACTAGCAAGCATTCACATATACAAACAACACTTACTGTTCTCAGAGCAGGGTGACATGCTCAAGCTAAGCCCTGAGCAATTCTGAGTAAGCCGATATTGTCTCTCAGGAAGCGGACTGCAAGTTTTGTGATTAGACCAAGGTCAAAAAGCTCGGGCACCCCAGATTTAGAATTTTCAGCCCATTTCATTTGACTTCAGAATGAAGGCGGAGCCTGTCCCAGGTGACTGATGACTGCTCCCACCTCCTGAGCCTTGTCCTCTCTCAGGTAGTGCTCTGAGGGCCTTACAAATGGAGACCAAATTTTTTCCCAGTCACCCCTTTGAGCTAAGTCACATGCCTGTGGTTGTCATAATGCCCATTTCACACGCCGGGAACCCTGTGGCTGGGCGGGGTAAAGTCCCTTGAGGAGTTTCATGCATTCAACAGGGTCACTAGAAATATAACGTGAGGCCAGAGAGCATCTATGGGAGAAGCTGTCTCACTCTGACATCACAGTGAGGAAGAACAAAATCCTCTCCCTTCGCCAGTCCTACTCTCCCTCTCCGGCTGCTCTCTGAGATATCTGGATCTCAGTTTACACTTCACTGCTCTGGAACATTCAGGCTAAACTTCTACCTGGCTTTCTCCTTCATATGTCACCATTTATAAAGAGCCAATCACATTTGCAAGGGTTTGACCAGCCTCTGGATCTCCCTTTTGACTCTTCACAGTATGGACAGGGACTCTGTGCAGTGCTGTCCCACCAGGATTCTGGCATAATGCCCAGCACTAAATAAGTGCTCAATAAAACTTGCAGCTGAGGGCTGGAGAGATGGCTCAGTTGGTTAAGGACCCATTATGTTAGTTTGAGGACAATGAGTTCAGCTTCCAAAGCTCACATAAAAAAACCAGGCATGGTGGTGCGTGTTTGCAGTCCCAGACTGGGGAAGCAAAAAAGGTAAATCCTTGGGGCCTGTTGGCTGGCCAGCCTAACCTAATTGCTGACCCCATGACCCACTGAGAAACCCTGTCTCAAAAAATAAAGTGAATGGTCTCTGAGGATTGACATTTGAGAATGACCACTGCTCTCCACACACCCACACAGCAAGACACACAGGTTGCTGTTCCCTGAGTGAAGGAGATGATTTGAGGCCAAAACAACAGCTGATGCCCATCCACCCCACTTCCCCACCTCCAGAGAGGTGCAGCAGCATCCACAGAGCCCCATCCAAATGCCCCTACATTCTCTGGCACAGGAAGCCATCAAGCGGTGCCCAAGGCTACCACCCTGTCACGGTTGCCCGTCTTTATCACTTTCCATCAGCACTGCATGCGTTCCCCTTGACTTGCTGTGCCATCCATCTGCAGAAGGGAGAAGGGCTGTGTTTGCTGGGGCAGCCATGGAGGACAGGCCTTTCTTCCTGCTGTATTTAAGCTGCCGCTAATCACGGAGATTAGACTAAAACAATTACAACAGCTAATTAAAGAACAATGCGGGTTTTGGCATCTTCGTGCAGACTGCACCACTGGGAATTCCTAACTCGGGCAAAGCAGGGATAATTAAAACCCCAGCTCCACTCTCCCCACTCCGGCAGCTGGATCACACTGATTAAACTGCAAATAAAACACACGAAACCAACACTTTGTAGTCGATCCAATTTCACTTAAAAGGGCTTTTAACTGATTCATAAACAGAGAAGCCATAAACAGCGAATTATTTAACTGAAGCCAGTTATTTCATCACCGCCGTGTGCTGATCCCCTGCACGGGACTAGCACAAGTGGCCCAGGGGACCCTGGGCTGGCAGAGCCTCAGGAATCACCCCAGAGCTTAGCACCACCCACTTCTGTGTACTGGTAACTGATCTCACCCCCATGCTGCTCCTTCCTTGGGAATTTCTGTCCTATTGAAAGAAATACCAGGTATTGTACACACCCATGAATATGCCTGAGTCTATCTAGGGTCAAGTCTTGGAGACAAATCAGAGTATATGAATGATATACTAAGTCATAGTTACACGGAAAAAAAATATCAACCTGAACTTATTAAAAAGTGTTTAAGTTTAGGTTATACAAAGCAAACACTGTCCAATAAAGTAAGAAAAAGATATGCTCTCAGGCTATGGGATGACTGGCTAAAACATCTAGGTATCAAAGGATGCTCGATTTGGACAGTAATCCCAGACTGATATTGTTTACCTGATTTCTCTGTGTGTACTAACAAGCATTGCTACATGTTGGCTACTTCTTCTATTAGTCCCTCCCAACCAGGAGATAAAGGGGAAACATAAACTAACAGTGTTCAGAAAAGAAGAGAAGAATATATACATGTAATAATTTGTGAACTGAACAGGTTATATTTAGGAATATATATATATATATATATATATATATATATATATATATATATATATATATATATATATATATATATATATATATATATATATATGCAAGCAGTAACAATTAGTGAACAAAAGAGGCTATGAACGTGAAGGAGAATGTGTATATGTATACACACACACACACACACACACACACACACACACACACCAGTAAACAAAGAGGCCATGAATTTAAAGAATGTGTGTCTATGTATGTATATCCATACATAGACACACACACACACACACACACACACACACACACACATATATATATATATATATATATATATTTACACACACACACACATACACACACACACACACACACACACACACACACACATTCAAGAGCAATTAATGAAATAAAAAAGTGACCATGAATTTGAAGGAGAGTGGAGGAGGGTATATGGGAAGATTTGGATGGGAGGAAGGGAAAAATGTTATAATTAAAATCTCAAAAAGAAATAGTGTATCCATATATAGTGAGAAAACAAAGCAGCTGTTTAAAATTAAGTAATTTTGACATTCATAAAAAAGTTTAGAGAAAACAAAACAAGCCAAATGTGGTGTGTCCTCAAAACCTCAGCACTTGGAAGGCCAGGGCAGGGGGATTGCAGTGCCTTTTAGGTAAGCCTGGGCTACACAGTGAGAGCCTGACTTAAAACACCAACACACACACACACACACACACACACACACACACGCGCACACACACATTGATGTATTTCTGAGACTTGCCAGGCTCAGTTCTCTAAAAGTTCCTAAAGGAACCTCCTTAAAGGGAGAGCTCCACAGCTTACCTTGCAAAGGGGCCTTTAATGAGGGACATCTCACAGTCATAGGGTATAAACCTCACCAGACACCATACATAGATTGTCCTTTGCACACAATGATTTAAATTTCTGTTATGTTTGTGATGGTACAGAGTGGTAAAGACCCATTAGACCCTATGTGAAGCATTGCACTGTGAGTGCTTCCGGAGGCTGGCTGCCCGCAGCCTCTGCTCTCTGTCCACACCAGCAGTCACTCTTACCTTGTGGCCAGTTATGATGGGAATGGCAGATAAGGGGACACTGCAACGGGCTGTGTTGCTAAGTCACGCTGTGAAAGACCCAGGGTGGATTCAATGAACTTTCAACCTATGATATTTTTGATCTACAACAGGTTCATGCCCATTGTAAATCAAGGAAAAATTTTACTCTAGTTAAGTGATATCCACAAACCTAATGAAAAAAAAAAATAAGGGTTTCCGAATGACACTAAGCCAGAAGGAAACACACCCAAAATTCCATCTCAAGACTGTACATTGACTTAGCTTTCCCGATTTCCTTTTTTCAAGATTTTTAGTATAATATTAATTTTAAATATTACACTTAGTTAGTTGTGTGTAGAGGTAGGTAAACATAAAATGGTACATGCCTGTAAAGAAAACTTACAGGAGTAGATTGTCTTTTACCACCATGTGGGTCCTGGGGACTGAAGTCAGATCACGAGGCTTGGTGACAAGCAACTTAACCTGCCTATCTCACCAGCCCCAGCATCATATTTCTTGCTTGTATAAAATTCCATCCCATGTCTGCAAGCAGTTATGTAACTTTAATTGAACCATATAGTAAATGACGGTCAATAAATAATGTTCTTATGCATAATTTTAAATGACTTTCAATTCTGTTAGGATAAAGCTACTTGCTTGCCGTTATAGAAAGAATATTTCTTTATGATCCTTTTTTTTTTTTTTTTTTGGTATGAGTATTAAAAAGAAGTCAGTGTTTTGTGTCATCAAGAGATAGCTTGGTAGATAAAAGTACTCAAGGCACACCCCAACGACATGAGTTCTGTCTGCTATGTTAACAGTTGGGTGGGGTGGCTCATATCTATAGTCCTGGTACTCCAAACGTAGGTGGGAAGCACAGACAAGAATCAGCCTGAAGCTTGCTCACACAGCACATCAGCAGAGGTAACAAGAGAAACCCTGACTTGGGTGGAAGAAGAGAACCCGCTCCCAGAGATTGTCCTCTGATCTCCACACGTTCAGTGTGCCTCAGTACTGCCGATACTCTCACAGATGTAACACAAGGAAATTAAAGAACCCTTAAAAAGAAAGAGAGAGAGAGAGACAGGGACAGAGACAAAGAGACAGACAGAGACAGAGAGACAAACACACACACACACACACAGAGAGAGAGAGAGAGAGAGAGAGAGAGAGAGAGAGAGAGGTGGGGGCCATGAATATACTTTCAGAAAATCTTTGTGTGGTTTGGTTGAACATCAGATGGCCAATATTGAACCCTTCATGACAAGAATCTCTTTGTTTTGGCCAATATAATCATAAGTGGAAATTCAAATTTTCCACACGAATAATTTCAGAGAGACTCTGTCAAAATACACTTCCATGGAAAAGACTGGGAAATATGTAACTACCGGAATGGTCACTTTTGGTCGTCCTTGGTCATCTCCCAACTTTCCAATCATGAGATGCATCGTTTTATGAATGGAAAATATTCCATGCAGATGTTTAATTCGGGTATATTGTTTAGCTATGAGGTTCCCAGCCCCATGTTTATACCATGAATATATTAAATCCCATCAGGAAAACCACTCTCAAGTATCACAGACAAAACTGGATAGTTTGTGAAAATCTGTCCTAAAGAGACAAGAATGCAGACTAACCCAAATTCATAATCACTACATTCAGGTATTGTCAAACATTAATTTGAAACGATCAGTTATGTTGAGGCAGGAAGTCTCCCAAAAACCATTTCCTCTCATCTGAATCTGCTACCCATGCCTTGTGTGTCTATTTGTTTTTCTTCTTATTTCATTTTGTTTTGTTTTTCTAGAGACAACATCTTCCTATAGTGCTCAGACTGGTCCAGAATTCACTGTAGCCCAGGCTAGCCTTGAACCCATCAACCCCTTTTCTTTGCCTCTGAAGTGATGCTTCATTACAGGACTACCCTTCATTTTATAAGTGAGAGAACGTATCCAAGGTCACAGAATGATGGACAGAAGCACATGCCCATATGTGTCAGTGAGGAGGGATTGTCCCTTTGGATTATCTCCTAGCTATGCAAAATGAAAACGTTGTGGCTCTCTGTGGTACCACCATAACCTAGAGTTAACAACACTGGTGCATGTGGACATAAACATTTTGTAAAATGCTAAATCTCATTTTAAGTGTCTGGAAATAAAAAGCAGCAATATGTGGAGGTGACAGGTTATTTTTCTCATTGTGTTAACATTACACAGGTTTGTGAACGCCACCAAACCTTCACATTGCATCCATTAAACAGACACTTTTTTGGTATTCCAGGTTCATTGTGATAAAGCAGGAAGCAAGCAAACGTGTCAGGAATGTTGGCACATGACAGTTGCTGCATGAGAGAGTCTGAGGCAGGTTTGTCATGAGTCTGGGGACTATAACCCAGGCTGCATACTGAGTTCTAGGCTAGGCTGAGCTACAGGTAACTGAAAACAAAAAATAAAATACCACCACCAAAGGAAAGCAAAGTAAAAGAATATGAATCCCAGAAACCTTGTGGTTATAGCGGGAACCAGTTCTGGCAAGCACAAGCACCGGAAGGATGCCTTAAGACACTTGATGGCAGCAGTCATTACCACCATATAAACAATCAGACGGTGCTAGACACCGTGAATTTATTCACCTTTTATTTGTGCACCAAATATTTTCATTAAAAAGCATGTTTAAGACTCAAGTGTGCTCGTTTAAAAAAAAGAATTATTCAGAGTAGATGAAACAGCTATGCAGAAATACATTTAACCATTTTCAGCTAGACTAATTTGAAGGGAACAATCGCCTTTCATACCTGATTGTGATCAGATTCTATTTTACAAATCTTCGACTACAAAATTGCACTTAGACTTCGCAGGCAAGTCTGTTTTTTCTCTCAAGTCTGAAATTCCATCCTGGCGTGCCAGGGGATTCCACTGACCTTTCCTGCTCACATCTGAGACTTAGATAAAAGTAGCTGGCTGCCAGCCCTGGCTCTGGCTGCAATCAGCCAAGGGACAAGGTTGGACGCTGGCAACCTGTGAGGCTTTTGCCACACTCAGAATCTACTGGACTGACTCGCTGTTTCCCCGGGTATCAGTCGTCTGAGCCCTGATTCTACAGTGGTGCTGGGAGATTCTGAAGTTCACACAGGGAAGCTAGCAGAACAAGGGACGGGTGTTTCAAGTGTTCGCTTGTATCTCATATATGCTGCTGATGAACAGGGTCCTCTCTGGGGCTGAGAAGCAGAGTGGGATCCACACCACAATCAGTACCATCTGAAAGATCTCAAGTTAATGGAGGTGAGAAATGGAAGAAGGAAAAATGGATTGCAAAGGAGAATGAAAAAAGACTCTGTGTCCATGGATCAGGGAGCCACAACGGGTATGACACCGTGAAGAATCAAGGGTGCTCTTAAAGAACCCAACCTCCTGTGCTTGAGATGAAAGATGAAGAAGTTTTGCCTTATCTTCAGTATGTTCCAATTTACAGGGCAGGGAAGGGGCTGGGAAAATGGCCAAATGGGTAAAAAGGGTAAGGTGTTTGCTGGGCAAAGGTGAGGACCTCAGTTCAACACCGAGCAGCCAGGTAAAAAGCTCCCAGCATTGGAGAGATGGAGACAGGAAGATTCCTGTAGCTCACCACCCAACTAGCCTAGCTTACTCTGTGACTTCAAAGCCAGAGAAAGGATGGTGTTCCTGAGGATGACACCTGGGATGACCTGATAGTCTCCACATGTGAGTACATGAACATACACACACACACACACACACACACACACACACACACACACACACACACACGCACGCACGCACGCACGCACGCACGCACGCACGCACACTGAGAGGGGGAGAAGACATGCAAATGTATGAGATATAATTTACCCTGGTTCTTTAGGTATAAGGCTTAACTCAAGAAACTCAGGCTTCCAGAGCCTCCAGACAACTGACACGTACATGCATGCTCACATCCTTGGCCCTTCAGTCCACCTGCTTCTAAACATCATCCCCACACCATTACCTGAGAGTCTAGCCCAGAGACTTGCCTGCTTTCTCTGTAAAGGGTCAAGAGACTCAAAGTTCTCAACTTCCCAGGCCAGGTGAGCTCTGTGTCCACAGCTCAGCTCTGCCCAAGTAGCTCAGAGCTCAAAGCAGTTCATACTGAATGAGAATGGCTGTATTCCAGCAGAACGAGCCCTATTCCTCCTGCCTGAGTTTTCTCAGGCGTGCTCCTTTGGGACAGCTGGCTGGATTTGGCTCAAGTTCACACCCACCAAACCCTGGGCTAGATAGAACAAAGAACATGGTTTCTGAACAGGCTCAGATCTAGATTCAAATCATGAATCAGCCACTCTGATGCTTGTCTCCTTTATTTTACTGTATAGCAAATATAATATCTACTTTAGGGCTGTTAAGATGGTGCAGTGGGTAACGGTGCTTGTTCGGCAATCCTGGTGACCTGAGCTTGATTCCCAGAACCCATAGGAACAAGAGGACCAACTCGGCAGAGCTCTCCTCTAACCTCTGCACTGTGCCATAGGACACACCCCCATCATGTATATGCACAATAATAAAAAATAACATAAAACAATACAGATGCCTTTTAGAAAAGATTCCTCGGTATTCACTTTATAAATTCCAGTTCAGGGACCTGTGAGTGGCATAGCCCCGAGAAAGCAATTAATCATCCTTAGCATCCTCATTACTGAAATGGCATTTAAAATGATAGCTTCTAGAAGGTTCTATCATACAATGTTGGAAACCTAGGGTAATGCTTTTCTCAGACCAGTGTGTGTTCCATCTCTGTGTTTAATGAGCAAATATGTTGTGAGGACAGTCCCAAAAGGTCACTGTTCTGTTACACACACACACACACACACACACACACACACACACACACGAACATCTGTTGGCTCCACGAGTCCGGAAACCATTGCTGACAGAGCAAGTGTTCATCAAAGAATCGTTTGTCCAGTGATGAACACAAAAACACTCTCCCAAATAAACAGCTCTCTGCAACGGCTGAGCAGTTAGTGGGCTGGGCTCCCTAGCAAGCTCTGCTTGAAGGGACAAGGAAGCTGCTTGATCCAGCCTAGAGAT
This sequence comes from Mus minutoides, assembly GCA_902729485.2. Lineage (NCBI taxonomy): Eukaryota > Metazoa > Chordata > Mammalia > Rodentia > Muridae > Mus > Mus minutoides. The sequence goes on along the minus strand of LR750154.1, from coordinate 638,760 downwards.
TATGAAATGCTCTTAGCTGTTAGCCAGATTCTAGCCACCCCAGTCAGAGAAACAGAATGGCAGCTGACCCTCAGGATGAGCAGGCTAGGGTTCCTAGAGCTGGGTTTCCATGGAGAGTGGTTGGTGCTCTGTGGTGGGATGTGTAAGGGGCAGCTGCCTGCTTAATGATCACTGCTAGTGGCTCATAGACACTGGGTGGGGGTGGCATGTCAGGGGCGTGTGTCTCATGGGCAGGTCCTCTTGGACAGTTTGGACAAGACTCTGTCTTTGGCCAAAGATGGTCACTGCAATTGAAAGCCTCCAGATCATCATCTGCTTTGTATGAAGGCGCTGTTTATACTCAGCTGTGCCCTAGCTGGTCTCTTGGTTACTGGCAGCTCCTCTGGAGTCTCATCAGTCAGTTGACCACACACAGGCAAGGCCACATCTTCAGTCAAGATGGCAACACCCCAAGCCTGGGAGAGTGTGATGGCTCCAGAGGCTATAAGCAAATCCTCTCAGAGCTGCTGTCTCCAGGCTGGGTCTCACCCTCACCACCCTGAGGTTCTTGGTCATGGTGTCAGAACGAGGGTGGAGGCAGGCAATGTCCTCTTAGAACAACATAAATGAACACTCATGGTCCTTGGCCCCAGAACAGAATGAGCCAATGTCTGCCTCTAGCCACGCAAACCAGGGCCAAATGGAGTCAGCGGAGATCGGCTGAGGACGGCCAGATGTAAGCTTTGGCTTGAGGGCCTTGGTCTGCTTGCCTGACACATCTGTTTCCCAGCCACGGCTGGTTTTGATTTGGTTGTGGTTATGTTTTTACTTTTTGAAGGAGTGGAGGCTGAAGCTGCACTCTGTGATGAAGAAATATCTATGTGATATTTTATGTATGTTTTTATGCATATGTGTTCTGGTGTGTGCATGTTTATGTGTGAGTATGTGTAAATATATGCCTGAGTGAGTGTGTGTGTGTGTGTTATACTAGGGCATTGATACACATACATACTCATCCACACGGTAGGGGTTACAGGTTTATTGACAGGAGTATCTAAGATGCAAGAAGCCAGCTGTATTACCACACAGCAAAGCCAAGATCCAAGCCCAGATATTCTCTCATCAACTCTTTCCCACCATACTGTGGGGCTGAGCTGACATTTTATATATTGTGGTCCATAGGCAGGAGCGGGAATGATGGGACAGGACAGTCTCAGGTTGCCTCATGAAAATTCCCCTGTCCATTTTGCCTCCTGGCTAAGGGGCCCTCACCAAACAGTTCTGATCACAGGGATCAGCTCAGGCTGGACTCCCATTTACTGACAGCCACAGTATTCTCCTGACGAGGCGATCACACCCTCCCTCCAGCGGGAACCAATGGGACGGCCTCAGCTTTGTGCCACTGAGTGGTCTGTCGGCTTCTAGATGTGGCCTGTGGCGTGGCCCCTCTCCGGGAGTCCACATGACTAGTAAGCCATCCCTGTGAGGTCGCTCTGCTTTTGGTGGGACACTGGCCTCATCTCTGAGCCAAGGGCAGTAAGCTGAAGCGCAACACTGCCTCCAGAAAGCGCTGGTTAAGCCAGCAAGGTACCTCAGAGGCCACATCCCAAAGGCTCACCCCAGGGGGCAAATATGCTAGAATCCGGAAGCAATGGGGGCCGAGAGATCTGGAATTTAGTACCTAAATTAATTTCAGATCAGCCAGCCATGAGTGCCCAGAACGTACAACCTTGACCCTTTAGCCTCCCCTCTCCTCACACAGACCCTAGCAGAAGCCTTAGGCAGAGCACAGCTGACCAACACTGAGGGCTAAGCACACGTGCATCCACGACAGGGGGACATTGCCCAAGGGAACACAAGCCAGTTAACTAAACTGAACTAGCCAGAACCATCAACAAAGGAAATCCTTTTTGTTTCCTCTCCAAAGACTGTAAGGCAAAGAGTTGTGGAAAATTGCAACTTACCAAGGAAGAAAAGGATATGTTTTTCCTGGTCATCTCTCAGTTCAAGTCCAGATCCCACCTGTTCTCCCTCGCCACCCTGACAGCCACATGTGGAACCTCAAATGGCCTCACCGTCACATCATAAAACAGAAGTTGGAAGAATGGGAGACACTCACTCAATCAAATTTCCAAAATACTATCATGTGTGCAGTCGATAGCGAAATGTCTGAGACCTAAAGCATTTAAAATGGTGAGATATTTTTAATCACTTTGGTGAGTATACAAGTGTCTGTGTCTGCACATGCACCCAGAGACCGATATCAGAGAGCTTCCTTGATTACTCTCCATCTCACTCAGCCTCAAACATTTTGTTACAGCCACATGAGACAGGCTGTTTCAAGCACCTGGTCATCAGTTAATAGTGCTTTGCTAAGCATCTATGCATCGTCTCCACAGGTGCGTCTTGATGGATGAGCTGAGCCTGGGCTCCAGTGGGCTTCAGACTGCAGGGACACAGTGATAGTTTCCAAGGTCTTCCTCAGCAGGAAAGTAGCTTTGGTGAGAGCTGAGCTCTGTGATTTTCATCTCAACCTCTCTGTTTCTGATAGGCAAACACCACCCCCATCCTCCATTGGAACGATCTCACAAGTTAGAGCCAAGAGGGGGTGGGGCTGAGAGAATTCTCCAAGGAGTCCTCTTTTTTTTTTTGTACTAACAATCTATTGATGATACCTACAAAGACAGTCCCTAAGAGACATATGCCATATAGCAAGGAAAAACAAAACCAAAAAAAGCAAACAAAACAAAACACCCCTATCTGCTGGCTGATACAGGGGCAGACATTATTAAGCCTATTTTGCTTATAAGAAATCTGACTCAGAAAAAGAAGCAAAATTCTTTCTTGATACATTAGGGGGTGTAGAGGGAGGGGCCAGCAAGGAAGAGAGCCACCTTCCCCTGGTTAAATAAGCCATATGCTCTTCTCCCTGATCTTCTGCGCAGTAGGAGAATTCTTTCATTTTCTAGTGCTCTCTAGTCAGCCCACTGGTATTTCTACTTTGGTGAATTTATTAAAAAAAAAAAAAACATTACCCATATATTGGAAGGAAAACTAGTCTAATTTGCCACAAATGAGATGTAACTAGGAAAATACACACTGAGCTATTAATGTCCTTAAAATTTGCTCCTGCTGTTCATAAACTCATCTTGTGAGTCACCAGCTTCCACCCAGCACACTGTGAAAGGCTGCAGAGGAGAAGGGGAGTCTTGAGTTTGTTCTGGAAGGAAGGGGGACAGGAACCAAGGACTAGAAGAAGCATCCAGGGTGGGGTGCCTGGTCTACGGGAAAAGACGGAGGTAAACCAATGGTGGACACCACTGCAACTGAAGTTTCATGCTGGGAATTAACTTGCTGGCCTGTGGAGTTATGATTCTTTTAAAAGCAAGGACAGAAATGACAGTGTTTGCGTCACCTCCAGAAAGCCAGGTGGCCAGACACCAACAACCCCCTCCCCAGAGTGTCCAGCTCTGTGGTCCGACTGCTTTTCCATCAGGAGAAGTAAAACAATATAATTTCCTAGATAATGGTACATTATTATCGGATGTCCAGTGTCTAAGAGAGATTAACAGAAAGAGAAGAAAAAGAGATCAGTGGCCAATGGCAATCAGGGGCACTGATCGTATATCCCTATGGCTTGCTGGCATGTGAAGCGTGCATGTGTGTGTGTTCATGTGCATGAGAGCACACATGCATGTGTTTCCCTGGGATATCCTAGACTAAGAGAAATACACAGACCTTGTAAAGGATGAGGACAACTCTAGCCCCTGTAAATTCCACAGGGAATCCTGACCCAGCTAAGTCAGCAGCCCCTCCCCCATCACTTTCAACTTCTGCTTTATGGTGTGACTGACTGTAAGGACACTGGAGGTCCCACATGTAGCTATTGGGGTGCTGAGGGCGAAGGGGTAGCATCTGGATTTGAACTGAGACAACTTTTCTTTTTCTTCCTTTGTAAAATGCAGTTTTTCTCCACTCTGTCTTTTAGCCTTCTGAGAGGAAACAGAAAGGGTTTCCTTTGTGCATGGTTCTGGTTACCTGAGTTTGGTTAACCTGGCTTGTGTCCACCCCCACGGTGTGGGCTTCTTTTAGATCTCTGCATTACAGTCTGCCTTCCCTGGGCCTGAGACCTTGTCAGTGTCATCTGAGGAAGCTCACACACTTCTGCAGATGACAGGCCTTGCAGCTTTCCCAACAGGAGAAGTGAGTGACAAATTTGTTAACAGTCACTTCCAGAATAAAATATTCTGCATCTGTGATATCCAGGAAAAAGGCCATAATGAAATATTATAAATCTTACATAATACACCGCAGCTGGGATAAAAAATTAATATTCAGCAATAAGGGCCCACAAATGCCTCCCCCACAAAACAAAACAAAACAAAACAAAACAAAAACAAACCAAACAGGCAGAGGTGTCACACACCTTTAATCCCAGCACTCGGGAGGCAGAGGCAGTCGGATTTCTGAGTTCAAGGCCAGCCTAGTCTACAAAAGTGAGTTCCAGGACAGCCAGGGCTATACAGAGAAACCCTGTTTCAAACAAACAAACAAACAAACCTAAAGCACAAACAAACAAACAAAAAACAAAAAACCAAACAAAAACCCAACACCAACAAAACAAGTTTTCCTTTTGAGAAGCGGGTAAGTCTAACTCCTTTGTATTCACAGTCAAGAGAAGAAAGTGTCCTATGAAGGTCTTCCATGAACTGAACAAGGAACAATTTTCCTGGAGTTCTTAGGTATAAACGTCTGTGTTGACGAGCCCAGAGATGTACGCCCCCCCCCCCCAAGCCTTCTGCTGACTTTGTCTCCTGGGGAGACAGATAAAAGAGCCTCCACAGGACATTTCTTAGTACATATGAGATCCTGGAGTCAAAGTCAAACCTGACCACACAGAAGACAGCAAGGAGTGGGATAAGCCTGGGTCTGAACCTGTAGACTCTCAGACCCTCATGCACTTGACAACTGTCTCCAAGGACAATTCCTTACGCACTGCAGACCTGCCCACTATTGACCCATTGGCCCATTTCCTAGCTCTATTCCCCTGCACTCTAAGATTCTTGCCTATCTACACTGCACCTCTCTCTGAGGTAAGAGTCACATACAGCCCAGGATGACTTCAAACTCACTCCATAGACAAGGGCAGCTCTGAACTTCTGATCCTCTTGTCTCCTTGCTCCAACGGCTTGGATTTTAGCCATGTAGCACCACACCTGGTTTTGTGCAAACTTAGGGCTTCATGAAGCACTTTACCTACATTTTTGTTTTAATGCTCCTTAACTATGTTCTTTCCTCTCCTTTTGTCAACATCCCATTCACCCACCATTAACGTTCTTCCGATGTCCTCTTTTGGTCCCTTCTGTCTCCAAACTCACCTCTACAACCCATTTCCACACAGCAGCAGAGGGATCTCAAATTGATCTCCTAGTGAGTGATTGTCCTGTTCAGACACCTTTGGTGGCTCTATATCACCTACAGGAGGATTTAGGGCCTCTTGATGTGGTCTTTGGTACTTAAGCCTTTTCCTTCTGCTTCAGGCACCTCACATGCAAATCACTGACCCTGGCCCTGTGCTTCCTTGCAGCCATTAGCTCCCATAATTTCCTGTTGGTGCGCACACTCCACCTCTGTTTTCAGGAACAGCTTTATCTGTATGGAAGGATATGTTCTGATCCCAGCTTAATTCTCACTCACCCTTTGGAACATGTTGTAAATAGCTGCTCCGCTAGGGAGCCAGTCCATGGGTGTTCTGTTGGGAGTGCCAAACATTATCACTAAATGGATAGATAAGAGCTCACAGATAGAAACATCAATAGGCCCTTCACATAGGTTGAGACTGTATGTAGCTCAGTGACTGAGTACTTTCCTAGCTTGCTCAAAGGTGCCACGTTCCATTCTCCACATGGAAATAAATTGATATACAAAGATCCAGCTATAAACAGAGAAGAAAGCCAGAAGATAGTGAGCTAGCTCAGTGGGTACAGGGGCTTTGCTGCACAATGATACAAGCCTGCCAACGTGAGTTTGACCCTTGGAATTCACTTAAAGATGGAAGGAAACAACTAATCCTATTAGGTTGTCCTCTGACCTCCATACATGTGCCCAGGTAAATACTACTACTATGACGACGACGACTACTACTACTACTACTACTACTACTACTACTACTATACTAGTCTTGCACACGATCACTCTGTGGGAACTCACCTGACACATCTACACTACCATGTTTCCTTAACCATCCAGGGCCTGTCCAGGAAGCTATGGACTTAGGAGTCCACGGAGAGAGCATGCTGGAGTCTTTGAACTTGTACTTATACAGACAATTATTTTTGCTAATTCTGGTTAAGAACGATCAGTTCCTTCACTTATGAATATAGCTGCAATGGTGTTGCCGGTACCAGAGACCTCGACACTGATACAAGCTACAGAAATGTTCATGTCACACTACCTGGCAGCAGACATCTCAGGTTACTATTTACCCCTCCCTCTTCTAGATGACAGTAGTTAATAAGTTTGCTGCCAAGTCTAGTTAACAGGCATGCTAAAACGCAGACAGGCACAGGGTCGCCTGCAGACTTCTGGCTTTATGTATATTCTGTAGCAGCATTTGAGACAGATGTTTTCCTTTGCCTTACAATGCATCTACTTTTCTTTTGGAATATTATTCAGAGACTGAATGGCAGTTCCTTCCAGATGCCAAAGGGATAGAACAATGGTAACAATGACCTGCTCTAAACTATGGGCTCACAGGAGACAAAGTACTGGTCCCTGAATATCCCACTCCTGGTACTCAAAGCACTGGTTGGTGCATGCTAAGGATTTCCAACGAATACATCGAGGTAGTTTGGCTGCCTATATATATGTATATGAGAGAAAGATGGAACGAGAGAGAGAGAGAGAGAGAGAGAGAGAGTGAGAGAGATCTACATACCTACATATTCATCATCGGCCTGCCATCTATCTGTATATCATCTATCTATCTATCTATCTATCTATCATCCAACATATCTATCAATCATCTAACATATCTATCAATCATCTAACATATATCTATCAATCACCTATATATCAATCATATATCTGTCTATCTGTCTATCTATCATCTATCACCATCATCTGAATGTCATCTAACAATCTATCACTCAATCTCTGCATATATGTATCACTCTGGATCCTTCCTTCTATGCAGTTCTCCATTCCTCCATTCTTTACAATAACACCCATCCATTTACCACCCAAGCATCCATTCATTTATCCATCCATTTCTCCATCATTTAGCTACCACCATTTATCACCCATACCTCCTTCTATCCATCTATTCACTATATAGCTGCCTATCCATTACTCTCATTCACTCTGCTCTCCATCCATCCATCCATCCATCCATCCATCCATCCATATATACCTTGTCTCAGCCAACCCACAGTTCGAACTATTACCACTGCCAGAGTCAAATCATTAGCTTAGCTGGGCAGTTCATTTGGGTACTTGGTCAAAGGGAAACATAACCCAGTGTGTAAATAGGTGGTATTATTTTCTTATGTGGCCTTGGGCATGTCTCTTCACATGCTTGTGGCTTGGTTGTCTTCCAGAGGTCTAGCACAGAGCTCTGTGTCCAGCTGCCATACCACAGGTTGGGCCACGAGCCCAGGCATAACCCTAAGCCTGTGCCAAGACCATTGACTCCCCAAAGAATGCATTGATTTTTTGCTTTTAAAATATCACAGCGCGGTTGAGCCTCAAAGGCAGTCACAGCTATTACTAAATCCACCCACTGCGCCATGATGGCTGAGCTCTGCTAAGATCCAACGCTTGCTTGCAGTATGACCTTGGGTGACATAACTGTCTCTCCCCAGTTTCCTTCTTTTTCTTTAGAAGCTTGATGACAGCCACACAATCTCACAGGGGTTTCTGAAACCTTTTTAGCATAGAGATTGAATGAGTTTGCTCCTGTGAGGAACTTACCATGGTGGCCTGCACATAGCTGAATGCTCAGTGTTAGGACAATTATTTGCTTCCTTTGCTTCAAGGGGGCAGAGAATCTAAGCGGGACTTGGAATCCTGGAAAGGAAGCAAGGAACCAGCAAATACCTGTTTTAGCAAATGCTTCAATCCCTTACCCCAGCATCTGTCAAGAATGGCACATATTAACAATTGCTCCCATGCTTTTGAAATGAAAAACAGGAAATCACTTAAACGCTCACAGGTCTGAAGGAGCCTCACGCAGGACAAGTCAGTTCCCCTTAGCATCATTTAAAACACGTGCCCTCTGGGCTGGTGAAATCTGGTCACTTATGCTATGGATGTAAGAGTGACTAACAGCTGTGTTGAAAACAGGAAAACGAAGAGGAGCCACCTACATATCTAACAACAGGAAATGGGCTCACAGTGAAGGGACAGCTCATAGAATCAACTAATAGTTATCCAACAGTTTCCACGCACCAGACACCAAGCCAGGTGCTAGAAACAGAGTTGGACAAAATAGAAATTGAATAATCAGGAAGATTAATATGGGCTGATATTAAATGGGGATAAAGAGACAGGAAATACATGTCATTATAAAATATGGCTCATTAGATTCTATTTCTTGGAAGTAAACAAATGCCTGTCACCACACCACATACACACACACACACACACACACACACACACACACACCCCACAGATGCATGCACAGAAAGACAGATGATAACCATGAACAGTAGTTACCTAAGAATGGTGCAAAGGTCTAGGCTAGGGACTTCAGTTCCCTGGATAGGCTTCCACACTGGGGTTATCTTGTTTTACGAGGTGCTTGTGTTGCTTCAGTACACTTTCCAGTGGGTTCTCCTCTCAGATCACATGCATAAATGCAGCAGCTCTCTTGGCTTCCGTTGTTAACACGGGTCCAAATCACTGTGGCATCTCTGTGGCTCTTGCCACAGCCTCTATTCTTGACCACTAGAGATCATTTGCACCAGGGGAGCCACCAATGCCATCATCAAAAATCAGACCATGTGATTCTTCTACTCCAAATATTCCCAGGGATTCCCAATGTAGTGTGGAAGCAAATCCATTCTAAATTCAACAGCATCCTCCGGACCTAACCCTCTCTCTGCTCTGGCTTTACCACATCAAGAGTACCCTGCCTCAGGGCCTTTGTACCAGCTGTCCCCAGCACACAGCTGTGTAATGAGCTCATCTGTTTGCATTGTGCTCAAATGTTGCTCTATGGCAATGTGCATGGTCCTGACATGTTAAAGGGACACTCTTCCCCTGACTTAGCTAACTCATCCATAGCCTTCTGTCTGACTTAATTTCCATAGTAATGGTCCTATCTGATGTACCCACAATTCTCATTTACTATCCTCCAGCATGTATACTTGGGAGGTCAGGACATGACTGCTCTGTCACCAGCTCTGAGTGTCTTGGGCTCTCAACAAATACTCATTGCATGAAGGATATGATAATAATATATCCACACAGCATAACACCAGTGACTGCAACTATGAAATCCAAATTGAGAAAGGACCCACCAGTCCCCAAAAGAGAATTTGTAAAAATAGAAAACAAGAACAAACCCTGCTTGCAGCCAACACAAACCACCTTCAGAAAACACCCTGTGAGCAACACTCGGAGGTTGTTAGGGTCTACAGTGGCCTGTTGTCCTAAGCTGATGCCCTATACACAGGCTTCTTTCACCAGATCCAGGGATTGATGCCAGGGAGGTCTGAACACGTCATGGTGTCGGGGCCCAAAGCCACAGACTATTTCTGATGGTGTCAGGGGAGCCCACACCCTCCTGAGATCGCCTGCCAAACAGATCTGAAACCTCAGTCAACGTCATCCCTGTGGTCTTCAGGGATGCAGGTCGGCATGCTGTTTGGCATTTAACCCGATGCCTTCTGTAGAACAGACAGCTGGACTGAAGGGTTCCACTTCCCCCAAGGAAAAGATGGAGCCCTTTACCTACTTATAAAGACATGTGACCCATGTCTTGCTAATTTTTAAATATAAAGAACAACAGAAGCACTTTGGTTGGCAAATCAGTGCAGAGAAGGGGGACACTTGGTGCAATGTTGTATTCAGACCAAGTTTACACGACGTCATTTGGAAATAACTGGCAGGACCAAGGCTTTTACCCTATGCCATCAGCACAGAACCATTGGGGTCATAGGTCATGGACTTTAGTCTTTGTGCACACTCCTTGATTTGGCAGGCAGTTCTCAGCCAGGGATGGTTTGTCCCCCAGGAACCTGTGGCTAAGTCTGAAGACATTGTTGTCTGTCAGATTATAAGATGCAGCTCTGGATGATGGTGGATGACCAGGGATGCTGTTGAGTGTCCTTGCGGTGAAGAGGGCAGTAAAGAATGAGCCTCCTCACCGTGTCGGGGTGCCACAGCTGAGAAGCCATGGGCAAGTAAAGAGGGGGATTAGGGCAGACTTAGAGCCCAAGTGCACAGTACAGCTGTGGGCAGAAGTGCAGAAAAGAGGCATTAGGGTTAGATCACTTGGTAGAGTGCTTGCTTTCCTAGTATGTACAACATTCTATGTTCTATCTTTAGTACTGGCTAAACCCTTGAATGATGGGCCACATCTGCAACCCAGCACTCAGGAGGTGAAGGAGGTAGGATTAGAAACTTAAGGTCATCTTTGGCTACCTATTGAGTTTTAAATAAGTAAAATGGACATGGTCCAGCCTCTACCTGAGTGGCTGAGCTGGGTCTCAGTAGCAGCCCTCTGATGGAGCTGAGGAGTAGTCATAACCTGATCCATCACCCGCCTAAGTCTGGACACATCCTGCCAGGTGTGGTGATAGAGAATAGTGGGAAGGCCAGAGGGGACTGTGATGAACAGGTATGCAAAGGGAACGTGTGGAAGCTCATTGTGGCTTATCCACCACCATCACCTTCCCTCCATATATCCTAAGGACAGACAGAACATGTAGTCAGACAAAGCCTGGAGAATCTCTTTGAACAAAAGTCATGAAATGAGAAGGTGCCTCCTGGGCCATCACTGGTACCTGATGGTATTTGGGGCAGTCCCTGCATACTGCCAGCACGTGTCTCTGAGACCTTTACAGAGTTTGAAGTTCTTTCGTGCAGCATCAAACAGGCTACGGAATGACCTTCAGGCCCACCCACCTTGCTTCTAATGGCAAAACAAGAGCTACAAGAGCCTCTCAGAAAACAGATTTGGGGTTGAGATTAAGAAAACACTACTTTTCAGAATGATCAAAGCCACAGGAAGAGCTTCAATGAACTGGAGACATGGCTGGGACCCTCCCAAGAGCTCTCAAAGGCACAGAGAGACATGTGGTGGCATTTGTGTGCCATCAGATTTGAGTATCGGGGCAGTTAACGGTTCCTGAGGTGTAACAGAACAGGAAAAGGATGGTTTTCACTCTCCTTCCTAGAAGAAATGATCTCCTTCCGGTGTGTCTGACTGTCTGGTAAGGGCCCAAAGGAAGAATCTGAAGGCTCAAACCTTACCCAGACTCGAGAGACCTGAGTCCCTTCTGGAAAAGAAGCTCTGGAATTACAGCCGATGGACGGGCAAGACCAATGAGCTTCATCTGGCACCTGGCTGTGGTTCCTGCCCTATTGCCAGGCATAACATCGCACTTTAGTTCACTCGTCTATAAAATGGGATCAAAACTACTACCTGCCTCATGGTGTCTCCCTCCAGACAAATTAAAGCCCAAGTATTAAGTTCAAATCCTGTTTCATTTGGACAAATAATGGAGAGTCTTCATACCTCAGTTTCTCATCTGTGAAAGGGGAATGACAGCAACACTTTCCATACAAGACAATAACAAAATGTGATTAATGGAATCCATGCTAAAAACTTTCTAAGTTTCAGTGGCAGTCCAAGTAAAGGCTAAATAAACAAAGTACTAGGTTGCTAAGAATGCAGAATGTATAGGTCCCATCTCCAAGAAAACTTTTTCATTGGCTATTGTTGACATATAAGGTCACCAAGGCTTGAGCTTGGAGAAGTGAAGAAGGGTGGTATCGACATCTATTTCCTGTGACTGTGCAGATGCATGTGGCTTGACTTTGGAGAGAACTGGCTTGGTTATTTGTGGAATGGTGCCTCACGCCGTCACTCTGAATCAGAGGGAATAGAAAGGATCCCTGACGGTGAGACCACAGCTCTTCCCTGGGTACAGTCTCTCATTCTCTGCCTAGACAATGGTCCAACCCCACCAATGCTAATAAAAGAGCTGCAATTCAGAGTCAGCAGAGCTGATGGCTGAGAAGGGATTGCTATCCCCCAGACTGGTCTGCCTTGCCCTCGAGAAGCCCTGCTCCCACAAGGAGGCAGAAGATGGAAAGCAATTTGGTCTCTGCCATCTCTCAACAGATGCTGGGCACCATAAGAATTAATGGGCTGGAGATGCAGGTAAGGGCCATTCAGAAGCTCCTCATTACTTCAAAAACCGCTCTCTATGGAGGAAAAGGTTAATCGAAGCCCAGAGCTGGAAGAGAGGCGAACAGACGGCAATTGCTTTAATCCCAGTGGTGGCAGGAAGGCTTCCAGAGAAAGAATTTTATACAAAAGAGGCTGTTCTCTGCCCCAGAAAGAGGAACTGAGCCTAGAAACCAGGAGACCTGCTCCAGTAGTCCAAAAGCCTTGACCAAGCCCTCTTTGAATCCCAGCCAAGTAGCAGAACTTTTATATTCTGTTTTTCTTTGATTTAGCCATGCTACGGATAGACCTGCTAGGCAAATGTGTTACATGCCCAATTGTAATTTCTTAAAAACAAAAATAAAAACCCTGAATGGTCTCTATATTAGTGAGCCATAAATCTTGTAGGAAATCATCTCTCCTGGTGAGTTTTCCTCCCCAGTCATAATTATCCGACAAGATGTGACCTTTGTGTATACGGAACACATAGTTATAAATATTGCGGGGGGGGGGGAGCTTATTGTATTTATAGTCAAGGTCAATGTTAATGGAGAGGGGATGAATGTGCCATGGCTAACACCTGCAGGCTGGCTGAAATCTTACATTAACTGAAGTTAGTGACCTTTGAGCATCAACAATAGTACCAAGGAAGCCAATATTGCAGGGCTGAAGGATCGTTGTGAAATAAACTGCTGCGAAGCAAACAAGCGCGCGAGTGCACACTGCGCTTTGCCAATGTTGACACTATTGATATTTGAGACTGGATAACACTTGAATGGAGGGAAACTGTCCCATGCATTATAGGATGGCCAACAGATCTCTGTTCTCTACCCACAAGATGCCCCAATAGTTCCTCTGTCTCTGAGTTTTGACAGCAAACATTATCTCTAAACATATCATAGCAAAATGTTATTGGCCGGCCGACATCACCCTAGGTGAGTGAGAATTATTGGTTTATAATGAGGCTCAAGGTCATTTCGGCAGCAGTCCATAACTTAGCTAATGGCGACCCTTGTCCAGACTCCCAGTTATTAGTTTATTAGTCCCCACATGAGCACAACACACCTACACTCCAAGCTTCCTCCCATGGGACAGTTATGTGACCAGTGACTGGATGGCTGTGAATTTATGTCCCTTCTCTTTCCCCCTCATTTCCTCGATTCTAGCTTGATAAGGTAATTCCTTATCCATCTTGACATTATGATGACACAAAGCACGGAAGGAGTTTGAAGCAGCCCGCATGGTTTAATTGATCCTAAGGAAAAGTGGCATTATTATTACAGGCACCCAGACAGAATAAGCAAAAGGTTTGGAATGCGAGCCCTGTCATCTCTTAGCAAGGTTAACTCTCATCTCTTAGCATCTCTTAGCAAGCTGCTGTATCAGCTTCGATCTCAAAACATACCTCCTGTCAAGTGTAATTAGCCCAGAGCTGGGAAGCTGAGGCTGAGGCCAGAGGATCCAAATTTCAAAGCCAACCTGGGCTATAGAGTGAGACTCTGTCCAGTGTATCAAACAGTAAAAAAACAAAGCAAACCTCTCAACTCCTGAGAGAGAGTTTGCGAATCAAATCCGTCCTATTCTCCTCTAAGCATACATGGCTCATTCCATCCACTCTGGCGACTCATATGAAGGGCAAGATCACATGCCTGCCTGTTTCTCATCTGATTCTTCCAACATGACTCCAGGCAGAAGCCTTCTGCCTCTCTTGCCGTCACATCCTTGATGTCTCGCACAAGGCCTGGCCTCTGCTTGGCCTCACAGCTATTTATTGAATAAGCCAAGATGAATGGATTACACAGTGTAATTTTAAAGCTTTCATCCCCTTCCATCTTCCCGGGCTTTGTTTGTAATCCTCCTGGCCCTAGTAACATCTTTAAATAATGTGACTGTCACTCCCTCCCTCCATGCCCCCACTTAGCTGATCAAAGGAATTCAAGTACCTGGTTAGATTTGAAAACTGAGCAGTCAGGAAGGTTCCCCCCTGTCGCCCTTGATCTCCAGGCCCTGGGAGAGCTCCATGTAAATGAACTTCTGTTCCCTTCCAAGTGAGCCAACCTCAAAAATACCCAGATTGACAGATCTTTACTCTACAAAAGAGCTCCTTCAGGACAGCTCCCCAGGTGTCTCTGCATCTGAGTCAGAGCCATTTGCTAATCAGCAGAGGTGCAGTGGGGAGCAGGAGTCACTGAGTAGTGAAGGTGAAATTAAATGACAAGAGGCCTTGGCAATTGGAGTGGGTTCAGAAATGATAGTCCCCCTTGAGGATCAATGAAAAAGAATCAAATACACATTCAGATTTATCACAATATTATTGATGCTCAAGGAGACAGTCTATTTTTTGTTGTTCTGAAATGAATTTTTTTTCGATTGGCTCTGTAGTCTATGGTATTTACCCACAGGCCTTATGGCAGCCTGTATGACAAAAAAATAAAATAAAGCCACTTTTCAAGCAAAGCAGACCCTCTATGTCTGTCCATATATCCACCACCCATGCATCTATTTGTCTTTAGGCATCTATGCAGCATCTGTTGTTCTAGATCCATCCAGTGTCTGTCCACTCTCACCTCTACCTACATATCGGAGTACAGCTGGAGATATTAGTGCAAAGCATTCCCTCTGTTTATCCAGTGACCTATGCATATATCTTCCGTCTACCTAGGCATCTATTATCCATTCATCCATCTGTCTGTAGATTATCTATCTATCTATCTATCTATCTATCTATCTATCTATCTCTATAGTAATCTGAAGAATAAGGACATTCAAAGGCCCATATGTTTGAATACTTAGTCCTCAGTAGGTGGAACTGTTTAGGAACAATTAGGAAGTCTGGCCTTGTTGGAAGAAGTGTATCACTGGGGACAGGCTTTAAGGTTTCAAAAGCCTACACCATTCCCTGTGTGACCAGTCCCTCCTGCTTAAAAATCAAGAAGCAAGCTCTCGGCTAATACTCTAGCATCATGCCTGCCTGCCTGCCTACCTGCCTGCTGTGATGCTCTACTCCATGATGGTTACAGACTCACTCTCTAAAACTGTAAGCGCCAAATAAACTCTCTCTTCTATTACAGGAATTCTCAACTTGTGGGGCACAACTCCTTTGGGGGATTGCATATCAGATATTTACATTACAATTCACAACAGTAGCAGAAGTATAGTTATGAAGTAGCAACAAAATGATTTTATGGTTGGGGGTGTCACCACAACATGAAGAATTGAACTAAAGGGTCTCAGCATTAGGAAGGTTGACATCCACTGTCCTGTAGCTGCCTTAGTCACTGTATTCACAGCATAGCATAATAATTAAGACACCATCTATCTTCTGCTATCTATCATTAATGTCTGGCTGCCACCTATTCATCCATTCACCGACTTCTGAGTATATATATATATATATATATATATATATATATATATATATCTCCACAGATGGAAGTTTACAAATACCAGAACTGGTACGTCTGGCCTTGTCTAAGCATTGGCAAAGCTTTCTACTGATGACACCAATTTTACTCTTTAGCCTAATGAAACAAAGGCTGTAACCAAGATTCTGATGTCATATGACCCTGAGCCTGGCACCCACCAAGGCTATGTCCCTTCTATGTGACCTTGGGTAAGTTAGTTGGCTTTTAAGACCCTTAAGCCTGTAAATTGAATCTAATACAGTGTAGTCACAATATTGTTACTAATATGAGTAACAATAATGACTTTAGCCCACTAACCACATTTAAAGTCCTTTCAGACTTTTCCTGCTTTACTCTTTCGTTTCTAAGACAGCAGGTTCCCAGGTACTTCCATCCAGAGACCAGATTAGTGGTCACCATTGCCAAGCAGCAATTGAGACATCCACAGGACCCATGTGCTACAGAGAAATCTGAAGCCAGGGACTTGGGCATTGCTCACTCCTTCATGATATTAATCTAATCATTAAGCAGAGAGTCTTGCTGCTGTCAGAAGATGAAAAGTTCCACCATGCTGATGGCAGAAAGCATGAGGACTCTCAGTGACCAGTTGATACATTTCCCTCAGTTCCACACACCTGTGTCAGACAGGTATATTAGGCCACAGGTGAGGGCTCCTGTACTCACTATCAGGTTTAGTGGGATTCAGGAAGAAAATGGATATCTTGGTGACCTTGGATCCTGTGAAACCTGGACTGTCAGCAAAGCCATATTGCACATGTGTGATATAAGGACATGGTGAAGCACTACACACAATAGAAGTAGAGTCTTGGACTCTAATACACAGCAGGCAAAGCCACTGGGAGCAGAAAGGGCACCGTGGGAAGAAGAGGGAACCTAGCCAGGGCTCAGAATTCATATGAACGCTGCTTGTGCAGGGTAAGCCCCCCCCCCCCCCCAAGGCCTTCACACCTGCTGTCTGGCTCTTGGTACATGGGTAACATTTAGGACATTACTTTCTGTCAGAAAACCTAGCATGCCCTTCTTGCCTGACTTCCTGCATGGAGGGCAGCTGGGCTGAATCCCATTGGATGTCCTGTGACGAAATGAGCCCAGCAACAAGTCACATTTGGTTATGGCCTTTGGGCAAGTCAGACACACACACAAAAGATCATACTTTATTTGCATTCTAATGCTGTGTCTGTCTGTCTGTCTGTCTGTCTGTCTGTCTGTCTGTCTGTCTCTGTTTGTAGAGGCCAGGGGTCACCGTAAGAGTCTCCCATTAGCCTAGAGCTTATCAAGTAGTATATGCTGGCTGGCCAATGAGCCCCAGGGACCCACCTGTCTATGCCTTCCAAGTTCTGAGATTAGAGAAGCACCACAATATCCACAAGATCGAGCTTCATTTTTAAAAATGTGGGTTTTGAATCAAGCCCTTTACCAACTGACATATCTCTCCCCACAATGCCTCTCTAACATGAAAAAGCTGAAGTCAGGAAGACAGCAATGTCCTACGGCTTCTCCCATCACCCCAAAGACAGTGAAGCAGATGAGACGATAGAAGTATTAAGGAAGACTAATAGGTCCCCTCCCCACAGTGGGTGGTATTGATGCTGAAAGTGCGCTTGGCACCACCACCCTCCCGCTTAGGTTCCTGGAGCTCACGTGGTCAATATGTAAGGGGGATACCCCCTTGTGACATGCTTTCCAAAGACGTGGGCATCTTCCTGCTCTTCCCATGGAAGTTCTGAAGAGCTGACTGGATGAAGTCCAGAGCAAAGGGCATGGGAAGGCCAAAAGCAGGGGAGAAGAACTGGCTTCTGGAGCTCTGGAGAAGGACGGCTTGCCTACAGCTTTCCTGAGCACAGCACACTGCCTTTGGGGAAGGGTTGAGCAAGGAGTGAAGAGTCTGTGCTTTGGAGTCTGTCTAACAACCTGTCCTTGGAATTATCTTATGACCCAGGGGTGGACAGGGAGGCCAAGGGTTCCACATAATAGCAGGGAATTCACATACACGGTTTTGGAGGATACCCAAAGGAATCCTTTATGATTATTTCTGTCATTTAGAATTTACTCAACGCTGTGCAAATATATGTATATAAATGTGTATGTGAGCATATACATATACATACCTATATATACACAAGTATAGTTCTTCAAAGTTGTGATTTCACTAATAGTACTGATGATACAATGCCTTTCAACTTTGATCCCGCTGGCACATTGGAGGGGATAATTTTTTCCCATTATGAGAAATAATGATTTCCCATGTAGAAGTCATGGGTCAACTTTAGATATGGCTCCCTGAGTGCTGCTTTGTTTTTTCTAAGATGGGACCTCTCACTGGCCTGGAGCCTGTAACACACCGGCTGCTTGTGTATTAACGAGCACCGCCCTCACCACTAGGGGATAAACTGCTCCCCATGTATGAGACAACCCTAGGTGTCTTAGTGTCTTCAGGACCTTCACAAATATTCCCTGAGCATCAAGTTATGGCCAGATTGAGAATGCTCAAAGGTTTGAGTCGGTCTTTAAAGTCCAGTGGATTCAATGAGCTAAGGAAAGAACAAGCCATTAATTAATTAATTAGTTGACTCAATCCCACAGGTAAAATTCACTCACAGACACAATAGCTAAAGAGATATGCAAAGGGTGAGTGGCAGCAGAACAGAGGTCATGGGATCCTTCTCCTCCTCAGAGCCGAACGTCTGTCCTGTCCCACCATCCCTGGGGGCTGCTCCTCCCTAGGAGAGCCATACTTGTGTGCCCCTAGGAACAGGACGGACAAGCACAGCACAGAGATTCCCCGAGGATCCATTTACCCTGCGGCTTCTAAACAGCCAGGCCACGCAGAAGCAAGGTGATTTGTTACTCTCCTGGCTCTGGATAGGAAGGTTCCATCAGAGATGCTGGTGGATTGCAAGGACCCAGGGCTGGGGAAGGAAGGAGTAGGCAGGTGGTATTTGCCAGCATGCCACAGAAATCCCCCAAAGGGCTGTTACTAATTCATGAGCTGTTCAATATGTTTTACTGTGTCTGAGACCTGGAAAGTATTCTTGCTGGGGCTCCAAAGGAGGTCCTGCCTGTCTTCCTTTTCTCCTTGTTGTCTGACCAAATCATGGAGCTAAAGAAGTCATCAATCTGGAGACACACCCCTTCAAAAGAAGTAGGAAAGGCTACATTCCACAGTGTTAAAGATTAGACAGGACCTCTCTCCACGCACCTCTGACATTCTCAGATCAATCCTATGATTCTCAGTAGGACTCTGTCAGGAGGCACGTTTAAAATGGATTAGGAATAACTTGGAGGTGAGACAGCCCCAGCAACACCACAAATCAGAAGATGCAGAACTATATTCTACCTATGTCTGAGGCAGGCACCCAAGCACCCACAGAGAAAACAGAAGAGCCAGGCCACATTCTTCTACCTCTGGACCCATAGGTCATCTGCCCCACACAGAACTCCACTGCTATCTATAGTGTTCAGAATGTTCTAGTACCCAAGCAGATAGTACAATTTTCTGCCCTAGGAGCTGGGTCTTATTGTTACAGTATCACTCAAAGCCAATTATGGGAAAGCAGTTGCCTGCCAGTCAAGACTGGAATCTATCTCTGGGTGAGATATGGCATTGACTGCTCCCTTGAGAGTTAATCCAGTTGGGGTGGCCAGTTACTTAGGCAAGGGACCATCCTTCAGAAAGGCAAGTCACCTTAAGCCACCCTAAAGTGACAGAAAGAATAATTAGCCCTTTAATGGGATAATGTACATTTTCTTCCCGGATTTTCTGCCCCTGTGAAGCTCTGTCACAGAGCCTCAAGGTGAAGATAAGTGGCAAAGGTCACAGGAGGCACTCACCTGGGTCTCTAGGGTGATCAGTGGACTTGGGTGTGGATCCTGTGGAGAGAAAAGAGAGAACACTCCTAAGTGTTGAGTCGACTTCCAAACTGAACATCAATTTCAAACCAGTCACACCCTGTCTTCTCTGGTCTCTGAGGATGCCAGACCTTGACCCAGTCTGCCCCCTGCTGAAACCCAGCTCTCCTTTCCTTATCTAAGGATGAAAGAGGCCCAAGGTTGTCCATAGGGAGATCACTGTGCCAAACAAGGAGGTGCCAAGAAGGAGGGGGGGTGAGAGGTGGCTCAGATAATGATGCACCAGGAATTAAAGGAGTGAAAGGACTGGCATAAAAAGCTAGGAAGGGACACACTCATCATCTTAGCGCTGGGGACACAGTGACAGGCAGATCCCTGGAGCTCACTGCTAGTCAGCCTAACCTGCTTGGTGAGCTGCAAGCCAGTGAGAGACTTTGTCAAAACAACAAGCAAGTAAGCAACCAAGCAAGCAAACAAATACCTCCAAACCAAACCAAACCTAAACCCAAAATAAAAACAAAAACAAACAAACACTCAACCAATGTGGTTGGCTCCTGAGGAATGATACCAGAGACTGACCTCTGATACCACACATTTGTACAAGCACACAGAGAGAGAGAGAGAGAGAGAGAGAGAGAGAGAGAGAGAGAAAGAGAGAGAGAGAGAGAGAGAGAGAGAGAGAGGAAGCCATAAGGTACCCATAAGAATGTATACTCACATGCATACACATAGACACACAGAAAAAAGAAAAAGCGCCTTTTCAACACATCTTCAATGTGTTCAAACTCCCCCCCCCCCATGAAAGAGACTTGGGTGCTTAAGAAAATTAATTAGACATAAGTTGTGGTTCACAGTAAGGTTGTGTGATTACGTCTAATCTTGCGAGACTGGAAGACAGGAGAAAGTGAGAGAAAAGGAGGAGCCAGTTCCTGGGTGAGCTGCACATCCCAGCAGGCCAGAGAAACATCCCATTCACTCACACTTGACAAAAGCCAATTGACTGGGGATGCTGGGTGGAGAGGCCTGGGGTCACTAAACATGCATTCTGGGTTGGGGGAGGGACAGGGAAGGGGCAGATGGAGTGGGCAAGGACTAACCAGAGGTGATGGCATTCCATCCCTCAGCGGTTTCCAAGGAAAACAGGAAACCCAGCACATAAAGGCTATTTTTGTCTACACCACGTCTGCTCAGAACTTAACCATCATATGTGTTCATGATTCTGGGAAAACCACATTTAGCTGCCTCTACACAGAATGGCCATGCTTGTATGGGCCTGTATAGAAATCCGGTTTGAAACTTGGCTCTCTGAAAACAGATTTTTTTTTCCAATACAGGTTTCTAGGACCCATGTAAATTAGCACCAGGCTAGCCTTCTTCAAGTACTGAGAATAAAAGAGAGTGAAGCCCCCTCCCCCAACATTCTAAACTCCTGTAGGAGGGAGAGACAGGGGGGAGATGGGGAGAGGGAGAGAGAGAGAGAGAGAGAGAGAGAGAGAGAGAGAGAGAGAGAGAGAGAGAGATGATTGAACATTGGGCTGCATGCATACTAGACAAGCTCTCCACTGGGCCTTCACTTTAATCTCCTCACTTTAATTTGTATTTTGAGATAAGGTCTCAGTAAATTTCTTGGGCTGGTCTGCTGGAACTCACCGTAGCTGAGGTTGGCCTTGAACTTGTAATCTCCTTGCCTCAGTTTCCCAAATTGCTGGTCTCACAGGCCTGCATCATCAAGCCTTGTTTCTGTTAAACATCTTTAAATAGTATTGCATTACCATCTGAGACAAGGTCTTTCTGTGCAGCCCTTGCTGGCCTGGTACTTGCTATGCAGCCCAGGCTAAACTCAAATCTATGGCCATGCTCACACTTCTACCTTCTGAGTGTCAGGACGACAGGAACACACTACCAGGCCACTCCCCTTGCCTTGATCCCCCATCTGACAACATCTTCCTCGTGACACATTTGAGGCAAGGTCCCAAGCACATTCTGACCATTGGACTTTCCTTGAAGAGGAAGAAAATTTGTCTTCCCCCAATTCCAGCTTTGAGTCCAAGTCCCAGCACTTCCCTGGCACAGCTCCAGGGACGTTGCCACGGAGATCCCTCACTCTCTCTGACTTTCATGTGGTCTGAGCACAGAGAGTCCCTGCATCCAGGAAAACACTATGGGAAGCTATTCCTTCACTCTACCACATGTCAAAGCTGACCCACAAGGAGCTGATGAGGAATCTTGGAGAAGCAGTTCGGGCCTTCCCTCCACAAACTTTCCCACCCTTTCCCTAGGATAGCATTCAGCTATGATCCACCGGAACTCAAGGTTTACTGGGCTACTTAGGGTGGGGCGCGCAGGCTCACTATTCTAGCCGTGCCCTCATCAATTATAGGATCAATGATGTGCAATGCTGGAGAGCTGAGCCTGGTTCCCTATTGAATGGCCACCCAGGGCAGGCCCCAGTTTACTCTTCCAGAGATGGATTCATCCTCCCCATCTGTGGCTGGCAGCAGACTCTCTTCGTCCCACGCAGCTCCTGGTCTTCCCCTCACCATCAGCCTGAGCCTGTTTATCTCTTCTAACTGTCCCTCCGTCCATATTCATCTAGATATGAGTCAGAACAGAAGAAGCCGTGGCTCAGCCTCAAAATTAGCCACCTTCTCCAAAGCCAAATCCTCGCTAGCGCTGCACGGGGCATTGGGTGCATGCCCAGATTAATTAAGTTGTGCTTCATGGCCCATTTGTCTATTGTATGGGCTTATGCTTCACTGCTCGGACTCCCAGGACAGCAAAGAAAGGGGGAATGCAACCCTGAACCCCTAAGAACAACTTCACCGGGAAAGACCTTCCTTGGAAAGCTATGGAAAATCTCTGCCAGCTATGAGGATGATACCAAGAGACTGGTCCTTTGACACAGCTCAGCATCTACTCTTTATCTTGAGTTCCAAAATCACAGACCCTGTCACACACAGTCGGAGTCAAAGGTTTATTTCAAAAGCTTCTGGGAGAGGGAGTACAAAGGGTCCTTATTTAGCATCTTAATTAACTGGCCAGGAAGAGGATGAAGCCCTCACAGGGGGGCCTGTGTCATTAACACTCAGCTGTTCTCATGCCAACCACACTTCCTTCTCCTCCCTGGGTCCACACTGGAAATGTGAGACTCTCCCTAACCGGCTAGGTCCTGAGGACTCAAGGTATGACTGCATATCTGTGAGGTCTCACTCACAGTAACAACCTCCTTAATTGGAAAGGCTAACGAAGTGGAACTGGGTCAATGATGCCGTCTGCCTAATCCATCCTGTCTGTCTAAATTGGGACTCTTAGGTTTACAGTAGAGTAAATTCCTGTCTGTCAGAGAGAAGGCTTCAGGGGACCAAAGGGGAATTCACAACGTGCTCGCCCACTCCAGTGGCGTGCCTCTGGAATTGTAATGAGGATGCCAGGACCACAGAACCTCCGATGCTAGCGAGGGCACTCAGAGCACCGTTTGCAATGACAATTTGGAGAAGGCAAATGGAGAACCAACCGAGGAGACTGAATCTCTAACCCTTCATTCCTTACCCCTCCCTAGACCTGCACTCTCCAGTATTGGGACTTTGAGGCCTTGGCCACTTCAGTTGACCCAATGGGAGTTTCTCAGAATATGTCAAACACAAAAGTGAAAGATATGATTGAACATGACCTTCTGTGGCTTTCCACCTCAAGAAGAATAAGACTCAGGTGTGAAGAAGAGAACTATGTGGCAAGAGACATGGAACCAACCTGCAGCTTAGACTACGCCCAATCTATAGACTCCCAACTCACTCCCAACCAATAGAAAGAATAGAGAAAATACACGTCTGATCTTTTTGTGCACTGAGCTTGGGGTAATTTGTTATACAACATTACTGTGGTCATAACTAGCTTACACACTCTCTAAACACTGACCTTAACTAAATGTTTAGTCATAAACCCCCACAACCTTGGAACTCACTTTTCTTAAAAGTATAGAAATACACTCGAAGGAAATACACTGAAATAACTATAATAAACAGCTGTTATTTATCAGGGTTAGGCTTCTGCTAGCTGGACTATGACATCAAGCATGAAATACTTGGCCATAAGGATCCTGGGTGGCCTCTGAGTTCACCTTCTGCATCCTACAGGATTCTTCAGGAGTCACTAGAAGCCAAAATAACACTAAAGGAGATGGCCACCGAAGATTCTCTTTCCCCAGGAGCTACACATTTTCTTTTCCTCTGGTTTATTAACTTTATTACTTAATCAAGGTTTAGAACAGCTAAACACTACAGTGTGAGCATTCCTTGCTCAAAATGTTTGGGATCCGAAGAGATGTTGGAATTCCGAGCATCTGCAGTTGTTATATGAACTGACCTGATGTCCCTTTTCCCGATTTCGAAGCCCTGTGGGTTTGGAAGGTAGGAAATGCTCACCAACAATAGCAACTAATACTGGGTGAATCCGTTCCACTTTCCAGGCCCTCCTGGGCTTGCCTCCTATGCAGCCATCAGTTCAGTTCCCCCTGTAACAACCCTCAGAGGGTAGAGACAGAGAAGCTGGTGGCCAGAGAGACCTCGAATAACCTGCCCAAGGTCACACTGCTGAGTGCTGAGCCATTGATGGAGATGCATGGAGAATATAGTCCGACTTACAAAAAGACATCTCACACTTCAGCTCATGTCTACCAGAGACATAGAGTCAGCAATAAGCAGTACCATATCAACAAACAGCAGAACATGCCCACACATAACACCCACACCCACACCCACACACTTAGTTGTTTTAAGGTTGTAGACACTGTTGAGAGAAATTAACACAGGAGCCATGACTGACAATGAAGCTGGTCTCTGCCCCAGAAGGAACTGGAGGATTGAGCCAGATCAGTTGACATGTGCTTTCTGTGTTCTGGGCCAGCAGCCTGCACTATGTCTGCCGGTCACCACAAGGAAAGCTGTGCATGAGTCAGAGAGACTCTGTGTACACTCGCCTCTGGGCTGACTGCTCAATCCGCAAGCCAGATTACAGTTTTAGAGAAATGAAACTCATCTGCCCATCACAAGTGTGTTTATAAGATCAGGAAGCTGGACTCAAATATTGTGTAGTCCACAGAGACCAAAGGCCAGATTCTAACAAGCAATTAAGCTTCAGGAGAGACAGTAGGGAGGAGGAAGGTATGCCTTAGAACCCCAGGCATACCCCAGGCATTTCTGGGTTTCTGGTTTTTGCTCTAAGGACATCGCAGGCGGCTTGTTATTAGATGTTAGGCAATGGCTTGGGGTGGAGGTGACAATGATTCATGCCTTTCACACAAGACCTCTGAAGTCAGTGGGCCCTTACAGTATACCCTGTGTGTCAGTCATTCCCATGAGATGTGTCTGAAGACTAGCTTGGCTCTCTCTCTCACTGTGAACCCTAGGACTGTGGCTAGAACTGAAAAATTTCTAGCATGGAGATGTGGTTTAACTGGGGGCACAACTCAACTGGTTATAGTGCTGACCATCATGCACAAAGCCCTAGATTCAATTACCAACACCATATAACCTGGGTGTGAAGTTACATGCCTACCATCCTAGAATGTGGGGGCTAGAAGAAGACTGGAAGTTTGTTCAAGGTCAGGGATGAGAGAGGGCAGGCTAGAAGTAAGATCTGGTTCAAATCATGGTTAATTACTGTACGAGTGTTTGCTTGAGTCGCCATAGTAACACACAAAGTGGTCAATATAAATAATAGATGTCCATTAGCTTACTCTTCTAGAGTCAGAAGCCCTGGGTCAAGGGGCTTCAGGTTTGCTTTGAAGACTTCTTCTTTGGCTTATAGAGGCCCCTTCTTACTACCACCTCACATGACCTTTGGTGTCTCTGTAACCAAACCTCTTTTTCATACAATGATACCACATCAGACCCACCACGAAGGTATCCGTTGATCTCTTGCCAGACCCTATCTCCAAGTACAGTAGCATTTGGAGGTGCTGGGGGTTAGAGACTCCATGAGGAACGCTGAATGGACTCTATTCAACCTACAGCAAACAAGAGACAGCAACCTTGGGGGGACAGAACAGAAGATACTAGGTTCCCCAGAGGTCACTGTGAATGTAGGATCTAGAACTTACTGTGTGGGACATATGGAGATGTTCCTAATAAATATTCCAGCTTAACAAGTATGAACCTAGAGGGACCTGGGCAGACCTAGAAATGCAGTGTCCTAATCTTCGAGAGTAGTGAGCCTCTGACATCATTAGTCTTCCAGAGCATTCCACTAAACCAAGTATTTAAAGTATGTCTATGCCTTTTAATCCCAGCATCTACTTGGATTTTTGAGTTTAAGGCCAGCTTGGTAGGCATAGAGAGGTCTAAGATAGCCAAAGTTATTCCAGTGAGACTCTCAGGAAAAATATTGCTTATGAGGTCAAAATAATCTCTTTGTTTTTTGTTTTTGTGCCTGGCTAATGAATACTTAGACATATCTGGGTGCACAACACTAATAAACCACAATTCTCTGAAAAGCAAGTTGCTGTAGATATACTGACTGACTGACTGACTGACTCCACATCACCAAAAAGCACCCAAAAGTCACCATGTCATTTCAAATATTCTCTCTGTGCCAAAGAGATGCACCAGTTATAGCCCTGGCTGGGGAGGCAACCTGCTTCACATCACAGAGATTCATGGTGGGGCTGGGAGTGGAGTGTAATTTGTTTACAAACAGTGCTCAAAGGGGAGAGAGCCAGGGCCAGGGACTTGGTTTCTCTGATGCCAGACATAGGTCCATTAGGAACTTACATAACTGTGTATTCTAGGCAAGTGTTCAAAGGACCGACATCTTTACTGAATGCTCTTGGGACAGTCTCATCTACAAGGATCCTGAGGGCTGCTGTACTTTGTCAGGGGTATGTGACATGGTGATGTGACAAAAGTCAGACCTTGTATCTCTCTCTATTCAGCTGGCCACTGAGTGTCTTCTGCACATATGACTCCTAATACTTCTGATGTGGGGGGCGTCCGTGTCCTGGGGAGTTTTCTGCAATATGCCAGCTATCAATTTCTTCCTACTTAGAGGGATAAGGTGTCTCTCTGGCCCCATGGGAATTGTCCAAGTCTGCCATGGGAATTGTCCAAGTCTGTCTCTGTCTTCTCTTCAATGTTTTCTCACTAGGCATATGTAGTTTTTTCTCACTTCTTTCTCATGCCCTAAACACAGCAATCAGTGCCACTTCATGGAAGTTTGTCTCCATGGGATTTCTTTGGTGACTTCTTTCCCAGGTAGGTGGCCCTGTGATGAAGGCAAGGCACATGCCTGGCACGTGGTCCTGAGTGATGAAGAAGGGATGTCAGGGACACAGATTTCTCCCTATCACCTCAGTGAACTGTGTTCTGCTTCGACTGCAGGCCAGAATCTCACACTTTGCTGAGGAGTGACACCTCACATTCAAAATAAGGATGGGGTGGAGAAATCAGAAACCCCATAGAGAAGGGAAATGTCACGGCAGGTTTTTTTTTTTTTTCCTAGTGACACACCCAGGCTATTGCTCCAGGGTACATGTCTTCCTCTTCCTTCCAAATTTAAAAAGTTTTAAACACATATAAATCTCATTTCTTTTCAATATTCTTTCCATCTATTTTCTTCCAAATCCCTCCAATAATCAATAGTCCCAGCTCAAGCCTGTGGAGCTGGGACTGCATTATCTACAGCCTTGGAAAATGTGAGAGTATGGCCCCAAGGGAACTCAGTCAGCCTCGGAATGACTCCCTTCCTTAGTGTGGAGACCCTGGAATATGGATGGTTAACAAATCGGTCTGCCACTGTATGCACGATTTTGTTGTTTGTACCAGAGAGGGACCTGGGATAGCTGGCAATGAAGTATTTGCTGTCCAAGAACATTGCCTGAACGTGGATCCCCAGCAGCTATGGAAAAGCCTGAAGCAGCACATAAGCCTATGACCCCAGCTATGGGGAGGCTGAGACAGGAGGATTCTCCAGGAACCCTGGCCAGCCTGTCAAACTGAATCAGCGAGCTCTAGGTTCAACAAGGAATCCTGTCTTGGAATAAAAGGCGGTGGGCTGGGGAGACAGTTTCAGTGACAAAGTGCCTACTAGCCAAGAGGAGCATCTCCAGCACTCACCGAGAAGCCAGGCTTAGCAGTGAGCACCCTTAAACCTAGCACAAGGGGCAGGGAGGAGGTGGAGCTCAGGGGCTTGCCTGGCAGCCAGTCTAGACAGTGACATTGCCGAGAGAAACTCGACTCCAAAAACCTAAGATGGAGAAATAATAGGAAACACCTTCTGGCAACCTCTGGCCTGGACACATGTTTTCATGAGCAGTCTCTCTCTCTCTCTCTCTCTCTCTCTCTCTCTCTCTCTCTCTCACACACACACACACACACACACACACACACACACACACACCACAGCACAACAAATAAAGAAGGTCATATGATGTCTGGCCACCACTGACAGTAATCAGAACACCGGGGAGCACTGGGCTCCTCTTGAGTGTAAGATATTTTCCTAAGTGGGTCACTGAAATTTCATGTCTAAGAGGTGACATTAAAAGCCCATTTAACAGATGGTGAAACTGATGTCTGGAGAAATAATTTGCCCAGGGTGGATCATTAGTAGGTATCTCTTATGGTTTAGCTTATCTCTAAAGTGACTCTGTAAAAGGCTCATAGAGTGAAGGGCTGGTCCCTAGCTGGCAAGTGATTTGGAAAAATTTTGGAAACATTAGAGGGTGATGCCTAGCTAGAAGAAGTAGGTCATAGGTCATAAGAAGCACAGCTCATTAGCTCTCTCTCTCTCCCATCCCCACTTCCCCCATCCTCCCTGTACACCATTAGATGAACAGGCTCACCATTCTTCCCCCATGATGGTACCCTGCCTCAGCATGATCCCTATGGATGAACCCTGTGGAACTCTGAACCAGAAAGGCATCAAACCATCCTCCCTTCGGCTGCTCTCCAAAGGATTTTTGTCCCCGTTGTGGAAAGGCATCTGCTGCAATGCCAGAGCCAGCACTTGGAGCACAGAGCTCAGGGCCATGGATGCACGGGCTGCCCGCCCACTATGTAACAAGGCCTACGTGGCTAACCAGATGATGAATCGGAATCACTCACCACACTTCAGTTTAATGGTTAGTACCTACTAGGAACCTACAAAGACTAGGGGATTGGATCAGATGCTCCTAGTACCAGGTATCCTCATTTCCTCCCTCTGGGTCTTCGAGTCAATGGTTGTTACAGTTAAGTAAATGATAGGAACTGAAGGGACAATCTAGGGGAAAAAAAAAGTTTGTCTCACAAGTATAAAGCCCTGAGTTCATTCCCCAGGGCATGTAAAAGCTGGGGAGATGGGCACAGGAGCGTGCCTGGAACTCACTGGGCAGCTGTGTAGCCTACAAACAATGAGCTTCAGGTCCCAAAGAAAGAGGTTCTGTCCCAAAAATTATGAGGGGACTGGTTCTTGTCTACACACAGCTTCCATGTGCACACTCATTCATGTGACGTGGCATACACATACGCAAACACACACCTGCAGAGCACACTCAACAACAGCGATAATGACAACAGCAAAAACTCTCTCTCTCTCTCTCTCTCTCTCTCTCTCTCTCTCTCTCGTGCTTCTTGTGAAAATGGATTGAGGTACAGTTTGCTAGTCTGGGCTCAGTCTTAGCCCAGAGTGGGAGTCATATAGCGTCAGTCAGTCTTCCTCTGAGGACCAGTACTGTCACCTTACAAAAGAGTCACGTAGTCCACAAAGAGGCCCTACCATGTAGCAGCCTCAGCCTCTACCCAGTGCAACCCAGAGGAGAGCTCACTCCTGGGCTTCTGCATGTGGCCTTTCAGTTCTTCCTGCAAGAACGTTGTCTGCCAGGAGTGGAAACACAAGCCACACCTCCAGCTTCCCCTTTCATCAGCCATTCCTGGGCACAGGGAGGCAGTATGGATGTGAGCCTCAGGTCTGAAGTTAAGAACAAAAGAAGAACAAAAGAAGAGAACTTACAGATGCAGGTATGTAGCTCTGTCCCTTGGTGGGGCCTATGAGAGTGTGTGTGTGCGTGTGCATGCATATCTGTCTGTCTGTCTGTCTGTCTGTCTCTCTCTCTCTCTCTCTCTCTCTCTCTCTCTCTGTGTGTGTGTGTGTGCAATATGGATTTTCAGACAGGGTTTCATGAAGCCCAGGTTGGCTCCAAACTTGTTCCCTAGCCAAGGATGACCTTAAATGTTTGATATTCTTGCTTCCACCTTCCAAGCGCTGGCATTTACGGGGAGGTGCCGCCATGCCTGGTTTGTGCAGTGTTTGAGACTGAACCCAGGGCTTCACAGATGTTAGGTAAGCACTAAGTGATCCGCAGCCCCAGCTCACCATGCGGGTACTGCTCACCAATTACTTGGTTTCAGAATCTCAATACAGCAAAATGAACAGACTTATTACAGATAAGTTCCATCTTTTCTATGAGGTTGACTGAATGTATCCCCCGGCTTTCTGGTGAGTCTATGTGAGATCCAGTTAGACATGCATTTCCTAAGGGCTACCTCCTGTCTGAATCAAAACTCAGTATGGCTGGGAATGTAGCCAAACATAGGTCACTTGCCTAGCATGTGATCCCTGGGTTTGATCTCCAATGCTGCCAAAACCTCAGCCTGGAATCCAAGTTTCTAGACGTTATGGAGTCCCAGATTCAGCCTGTTTTGCCAAAACAAATTTCTCAGCCTTCCCAGGCTCCCCCATTCCCCTTCTTTTCTGCTCTTCTATTACCAGAACATATTTTTGTACCAAAGACACCATATCCAAGCTTTGGAAGACTGATTCAGCTGTGCTTCATGGGTGGAATGTTTCCAAGAGAACACACACAGAAATGCCAACACGAGCCCTGGAGGGAAAAAGAAATAAAACACCCCCCCCCCCCATAATCCTGAGGGCAGGGAGGAAAGGAAAGAGCTTTGAAGTCCAGGCTCTGGGATGGACAAAGGTTCCTCCCTGGTATGGGAGAGCTGCTGAAAATACATGGTTACTCTGTGGGCCCAAGGAGAAAGATGGTTTTTCTCCAGTTGGAATCCATGCAGAGGCCAGCACACTTCAGCAGAAGAAGGTCCAACCTATCTCTGGAACCCTCTTCCATTTCTTTGTGATAGCGATGGTACTGACAATGGTGGTGGTACTGCTGCTGCTGCTGCTGACAGTGATGACAATAGCCACTTTATTTTTCAGTGCTGATGATATAATTCAATACTTATTGTATGCTAGGCTAAATTAGGACCTGGTGTATTGCACTAGTGGACATCTTATCTGATATAGCTCTATCTCATCCTAGCCCCAGCTACAGTGAAGCAACCCCAGCCCTATGGTGGGCATCTTCACAGCTATCATTCCGTGGTCCTTGAAAGGAACCACAATCAGCAAGTGACAGCAATAGAAGTAGAAGTAACATTTTATCACATCATCAATCCACTCTCACAGAACAGTTGGGAGATAGAAGGTTTATCATGGGGCTGAGGAGGTGGCTCCCTTGGTAGAGCATTTGCTTAGCATGCATCCCCAGCACTGCACAAAGCAGGGGCGTGCTGGAACATGCTGCAATCCTAAAGGTCGGGAGACACTTGCAGGAAGGTCACAAGGTCAGGTCATCCTTCGCTATATAGCAAGTCTGAGGCCAAACTAGGCTACAGATTTGTCTCTAAGACAGACAGACAGACAGACAGACAGACAGACAGACAGACAGACAGACAGAAAGACAGACATTTAGAAAACAAAATGTCCCTAAAGTCTGGACACATGAACAATTACTTTCTATATTTTTACTATGAGGAAGTATTCCTTGTGACATCATTTGTTTATTGGGCTCCACGCTAGAAATATCCTGGGGTAATGTTCCCAATTTAAAGAGGTAGAAATGTGGCTGAGATAGGCATGAGACTTGGTTAAAACCCAGAAGGGCTGCTTTAACCTTACTACCACTATAGTCATTTGAAAATCAACAATGGAAACTGAACCAGAATACTTGGGCTCTGGCTGCTTTGGCCTAAATGACGAGCAAAGCATTTTAAAATTAGTTGCAGGCATTTCCATACAGGATGACATCTCAGTATCTTAATGGATGCCTTTTGCTGAGATGTCAGCAGATGTGGCAAAGGCAGACAGGCCTCGGGGCCACAGTAAGAGTCACACAGCTTCTGCCTCTTGGAGTTGGACTCTGTGCTGAAGCCAGTTCCGTCCACCAATCTGTGTCCAGGAAGCATCTGAACTTGAGGCTCCTCAGCCATCATAGTGCCGGCTTATGGTACGTCCACATGACAAACGAACTCCCCATGTTGCTGGTGGACAACTTCTCCAGTACACCCCAACCTTGCCCCAGCCCTAGGAATGAATTCCCAGGGTATATTTCTTCATGTCTTGTACATATATACAGGCTATGTAGACTTCACAGGAGAAACAGGCTGAGCATGGTGACAGATGAATGATCAGCCTCTACATCGGGCATCATGATGTGTGTGTGTGTGTGTGTGTGTGTGTGTGTGTGTGTGTGTGCGCGCGCGCTTTTGTGTGTGCACTTACTTGTATGTGTAAAGGCCAGAGGTTGTATCAAGTATCTTCTACAATTGCTCTCACTGAACCTGGGGCTCACCTATTTGGATAGATTGGTTGCCCAACAAGTTCCAGGGATACTCCTGTCTCCACCTCAGCACTGGCCAACAAATGCCTATAAGGCTTTTTACAGGCTGCTGGGCATATGAACTCGGCTGCAAGTACTTTATCAATATAACCATCTCCTCTGCTTCATGGTCTTGTCTCATGGGGACTGTGAGTTGGGGGGGGGGGTCAGGAGGGAGGAGGGGGATGTGGGTCAGGAGGGCAGAAGGAGCAGGCAGAAGTAGGCAGAACAGGAAGACGTTCCTGGTGTTCTCTGCTGGCTTCCTGCAGCCACCTCTGCAGCTGCCTGCAGACTGTGGGGCTGTTCACTGGAAGGAAGTGCTCTCATCTCCCACAACAACAGACTTGGCTCAAGGAACCAAAAACGTGCACAGCCCCCAGAGGCAGGAAGACCAAAGAAAGCGCAGTCTGAGACAGCTCACTGCTCACTGCGCATAAAGCTCCAGCTGGGAGAAAGGGACAGGACAAGGCAAGAGGAAGAGAAGGAAAGGGGATACAGGGCACCCCAATGTACAATGAACTCCATTCTCCAGTAAATAAGCAACTCTCCTCAACTCCATCTCAATGGCTTTGTTTCTGAACCCGGACGAATTCTACACCCAGAAAGCCCAACTTGTCAGACCTCCTGCCAAGGTCAAGCAAGAGCCTGAGATCCCCAGGCAAGTTGATAATTGACACCCAGGGTACAACTTCTGTGCTAATTCCTGCTGGGCTGAGCCAAAGCCCACAATGTCCTTCTTTATTTCTGTGCCTTTCTATGCCGGGTGGGAGGGGGATGCCAGCTCACATGTATGGTGTGCTTGGTGTTTCTGTGGGCTCCATTCAGGGGAATAAGTGCTTCCTTCCCCAGAATTTCACTGAGACATCTGCAGGGAAGGGTGAGAAAGAATGGGGGACACAGACCCTAGTTAAAGTCGCAGTTTGCATTCCCTGCACAGGGAGAATTATCCTTAGTGTCCTAGAGCCTCTGTGAGGAGGGCACTTTGGGACTGTGGCTACCAGAGGTTTTGCAGAGTAACAAATGAACTGAGATTGGAGATCCTCATTCAGTTCAGAGGTGCTTTGATAGGCCTGTATGAAGTTTTAGGAGTGAAAGAATGAGATGGAATGACAACTTTCACAGAAAGATGCAAACTGAAGTTCTGGTAACATGCATCCAGCATCTCCCAAAGGCATTTGCTCGCCTGGGCTGAACACCAACCTCTCCTCTCAGAAGAAGCATGGGCCCGGCTGTTTGCC
The DNA here is from genome assembly GCA_902729485.2 of Mus minutoides. NCBI lineage: Eukaryota > Metazoa > Chordata > Mammalia > Rodentia > Muridae > Mus > Mus minutoides. Next base: position 605,238 of record LR750154.1, on the reverse strand, counting down.
AATGCGCCTATGCCAACACAATTTCTTTACTTAGGATACTCTTGTGTGGTGTGAATAGGGGGTTGGTGGAAGCGAGAACTGGGGTACAGAAACTCCAGCTTAATGGGTCTCAAGTCATGCCTTGAGGAGAAATGGGGCTTAGAGAAAAGCTGGGGACAATGGAAAATGGGCTGGGCATAAAGGAAACTTGCCTACAATGTCCAAGGATGATTCAGCCTAAGACCAGCATATGATGTACCCAGGGATACTTGCTCATGAGCAGTCTATGTGGCCAGAGATTGAGCATCGCCCATGGTTGTCTTCCCCTGAGCCACACATATCTGCTCTTCGGAGACTGTATATTCAGCACCGAATCGCACTAACAAAGTGATCGTTGCAATAAAGCCAGTCATATGAACTTCCTGGATGCTCAATGCATACAGAAGTAATGTTCATATGACACTACATTAAGTGTACATGTTAAGTACATATTAAGTGTACTACATTAAGTGTAGCATTATGTCCAAAAGCAGACACACAAAAAGAATCAGTTGATAAAAATGCTAATGATGGCCAGAATTATTGGTGCCCATGGACTTGCCTAATGGGAGGTTGCCACAGTTTTTCAGTGTGAAAAATCTATAGCACTTATAAAATGCAATAAAGCAAAAATGCAATAGTATGATGTTTGTTTTTACTGTTTAGACAACTTGCCCCATTTTCCCAAGGCTGAGGGCCATTCTCTTTACTTGGATATTTAAGGGAGTCAGCTTGGGTCTGGACCACAGAAATCCCTGAATGAATACTTACTGACTCTGAATGTAGTGGCTCTCAAGCCATGTTACTTGGTAATCCAAAAGGCAGATGGAAGACAGATGCTTAGAATTGAGAATGAATGGCAGGACGGTCCCCTTACTGTAAAGTAAGGAACATCCACCTCACAAAGAAAAGTTTGTGCAGAAATGGCAGTGAATAACTGGTCAGCTAATATCTATGTTGTGAAAGCATAAAGGTTATTGTGTATATGATGCATGACATAGCTAATGATCTAGGCTCTGTATGACTATATTTCATATATGGATGTCATAAATCTAAAGTATGTTCCCAAAGCCAGGCGTGTACCTCAGTGGGAGAGCACATCTTAACACATCAGATGAATGCTTGGGTTTTGTATCCAGCGTCACACATGAAAAAGTAAAATAAAATAAAATAAAATAAAATAAAATATAGGAATGTGTTCACAGTCTGTTCCATCCTAAAAACTAGAAGATCTCCACGTTGCCTATTGTATCAAACTTCTCAAACTTTTCTGAGTCACCCCACTCCTGGTACTAGTATCCAGTGGTTATTTAGGTAGGAAGGTAGAAAGAGGCCAGCATCAGGTTCCCCCAAGGCAACTTTGATTTCTGAGCTAAAACAGAAGAAGAAATGAGTAAGAGGAAAAGCATTCCATGTTTCACTTCTATACTTTGCATTTATAATCAATCACACAGACACAGCTTTAAATTCTGAGAGGGGCTTGGGGGGAGTAGTACAGTTGTTCCGATCTCACCTGCTAACTGTGTTTACATGCTAACAGCATTTCTCAGGGACAATTATCTTATTACTAGTTTGCTAATCTTTTCAATCTTTCCAACACAGTTTACAGCTGCAGACTTCAAAAATTAAGGCTAATTAAGACCCTGCTTTCGGCAGGTAGCATAAACTGCTCCCACATTTTAACAGAGTAAGATAAAATCTATTTGGAAAGAGAGGGTGAGAGGGGCACTATGTCAAAAGTAGAGAGAAGAAGCCTCAGTCAATGTGTAGTTTCTAAGGGTAGGGCAATACTGCCTCAGCACGCTCAGGGATTCTCCCAGAAAGATCTCCTACAGATCCCAAATCATCAGAAACTCAAGCTCCTCCTGTCAGATAGACAAGAATTTGAGTATAACATGAAAGCATCTCCTATCTGTCCTAAGTAATCTCTTGTTCAATCATAATGGCTAAAACAATGTAAATGCTGTGTAAACCATGTGCCTCCATCTCCCCAGGCAAGCACCACCACCAAGCTGTTTGAATAGTCAGACTATTTCATTAGCAGCCACATTAAATAAGCATGCAGGTTAGCCATTGCTATCCAGTAGAGAAGAATGGGGTAGGCATGTAGATATGTGGAGGTACCTGTGTGTACGTTCACATGTGTGTGAGGAGGTGCATAAGTATGAGTAGGTCAGAGGTTGGCCATCAGTACCAGTCTCCAAGTGCCGCCTTCATTTTTGTTGTTTTATTAAATGAGGTCTCTCACTACCTTAGAACTCATTTGTACCAGCCAGTGAGTTATAAGAATCCATGTCTCTCCACCTCTCCAGTGCTGGGGTTAGATGCATGCAGCACTAAAAGCACATTGTTAAAACATAACAGAGATCTCAAAATCAAATTCAGGTTCTCATGCTAGTACATCAGATAGCTGAAAGATCTCTTGGCCCTGTTGTGTTTCATATTTATTTACTTATTTGTAATCATTTATTGCAAATTTAATATTTGTCATGACACACCTTTAGAGGTCAGAGGACAAATTTGAGGAGTTGGTTCTCTACTGATACTGTATGGGTTTGGGGGATCAAACTTGGGTGATCAGGCTTAGCAGCAAGCTCCTTTACTGGCTGGGACATCTCACCAGCCCAGAACATGTTATTCTGGGGAATCAAAGAAAAGAAGTATGAAACTGGTACTTTGGGAGAGAGAGACTGGCATGAGTTACACAGGATTGTGAAGGAACCTGTGCTGGTCCAATCAAGATGAGGTTTTTCTGTAGATTGACACAACTCCTCATTAGATAGCATCTTTCTTAGGCTCCGGGAATGGCCCAGTGGGTAAAATTACTTGCTACATGAGCATAAAGATCTGAGTTCAAATCCCTAGCACCCATGTAAAAGTCAGGGCATGGCTGCAAGCACACCTGTAATCCCCATGCTGTGGGGAATGACAGCAGGGTCAGTCACTGGGGCTTTCTGGCCACCAGCTTAGCCCAAGTTTAGTGAGATATCCTGTCTCCAAGTCTCAGAGGCATAAGGTAGATAGCAATGGGACAGAGCACCCAGTGTCCTCTGGCTTCTGCATATGCATGTATGCATGTATGTACATGCACACACACACACACACACATACACACACACACACACACACACACACACACACACACACACAAAGAGAGAGAGATGGGGGAGCATTTCTGTAGACACTGTGGCAATATCCACTAAGCCTTTTGCACAGTCAGAGCTAAGGCTCCTCTGATCAGCCACTCAGTGAGACACCATGTTGGAAATTTTAAGGCAAATTTCCAATAATTTCTATTTTCCATTTAGAGGGATCATCACAGTTTCCACAGAGTGGAAGCCAAGAGGTTGCTCCCACACAGCAAGCTTTACAAATTATTCAGTCCTCCATATTGTTATGGACGATGAGAAAATCAAGAAGGGACATCTGACAGAATATTAAAGTCTGGTAAAATACCTTTCTTCTGTCTAAAATGAAAAGACTAAAAAAAAATCAATCTAGGTTAGATAAAGGTCAATTTGCAGCTTGGAAAAATGACACAGGCATTTGCAGGCTGTGAGAAATGAAGACTGGGCTGCAGCTGGAGCTCAGAACAAGAGCTTGTGCCCAGTATGCTCAGGGCCATGGTTTCCATCCCTGGGAGGAGAGGAGAGAGGAGTGGAGAGAGGAAGAGAGGAAATCGAAGGGGAAAGAACAAGAATCCCAGCATTCAAGACCCAACAAAATATATGAACATCTAAAATACTATTCTGTCAACACCACCCATCACACATCTCTGCTTCATTGTTAGGTGTCTTATGTAGAATGGACCCAGGACACCTCAGTTCACTGTCTCATCAACTTCCTGTCCCAAAGACATCCAGAACCCTCGGGAGTCCCCCAGACTCAAGCATATGACATTCTGTCTGTCCGAGCCACCCGATGCTTGTTAGGTGTGCACTCTTGCTCATCCCAGTTCACACTGGGCCCATGCAGCTCAGAAGGTGTATCATTAGTATACAGCTCTGGAGCCACCTGCTGCATTCCAAATGAGGAAAATAGCTCTTTCCTTGCTGAATTTGAGCATGCAGGAGCTGCAAGGAGCCCAGAGACCAGTGACCCACTCTACAGATGAAGAACTGAGGTTCAGCAGGACATAGGGCTATGCTTTCTCATCTTGGCCTCTTGCCATGGGAGAGGTATAGTGAGTCAAACATGAATACACTCCTGTCCGAAGTTGATGGCGCCCAAGAGTGCTCTTTTGCTCCAACTCACCTTGTGTGTGTATTCATGAACATGTATGTAGGTATGCCAGTGTGTGTGTGTGCATGAGAATATGTAAGTGCACCTCAGTGCATGCACACACATACAGGTGACAGTCAAAGTCACACATGTTCAGTAGCTTATATTTTGAGACAGATCGTCTCACTGAACCTGGAGCTCAGCCTCTTGGCAAAGGTGGCTGCCCAGTGAGCTCCAGGATTCCACCTTTCTCTGCCTCCACAGAATAAGGATTATAGGAAGAGAAACCAAACAGGGTGTGCTTTTGTTGGGACATAAAACCTTTTCTGGGTGTCATGTCTGGAAAAGACAGATATGACAGCAAGGGTAGCTGTGAATTCTGAGCTGTAGGGTCTCCCAAAGCCACTATTATTCTGGGGAGTGTCAAGAAGCACATGCCAAATTCCTTCATTTGGCTATAGCCAGTGAGGTATCAGTGCATGTCAGAAAACCAGGCTATCATAGTGAATAAGACATAAACAATATCTACCCTTATGGAATTCACAGTGTAATAAAACATGCTCTAGGCGATTGTAATAAAAAAAAAAAAAGAAGCACATGCTCTCGCTTTCTCATCTATGAAATGGGGCATGATTCATTTACACACACACACACACACACACACACACACACGAACACACACACACACACACACACACACACACACACACATGAATACATATGTACACACACATCCAGACAGCCACACTTTTAAGAATTGAGTCTTTCCTTGGAAGGATACAAAATGATTACGAGACCCACTCTCCTCCTAAAACACAGGGCCTCACCGTGTAGCTCAGACTGACTCTGAACTCATGCTCCTCCTCCTTGGCATATCAAGTGTGAGTTTGCCACCAAATCCTAAAGCAACAATTGCTTTGAAGAGAGATTGTTGGCATCATTTAAAAACAGAAGAGTAAGCGTTGGATGGTACATTGCTTGCCTTGCAAACACGAGAACCTGAGTTCAAGCCTTAGAATCCATGCAGTCAGGGTTAGGAGCAGTGGAGCATGCTTGTAATACTAGAGATGGTGAGATGGGAGGCAGAGACAGATGAACTGTCCTGGCCAGATAGCTCATTTGGTAAAGTGTCAGGATACTGGGAGAAAACTCTGTCTGAAACAAAAGGTGAATGGCTTCTAGAGGAACATCACCTGAGGTTATCCTCTGACATCTACATGCATGCATGTTCTTACATGTACACATGCATATACACATATGCACATATATGCATAAACAAGAATAATAAGTGAAATTAATGTGGTGGTCTCTTCCTAAATGAGTAACATGGTACCTAAAGGATTAAAATCAAGGACATGCACCAACATTCATAGATCAAGTTCACAGCAATCCTATCCACCACAGCCAACGGGAGAATGCTATGTCTGCCTTGGGACTTCCCATGGATAACATAGGACATCCCTAGCATGTGGTAGATGCTGGACAGCAGACCATTCTGCCTTGGATTCTGACCCATGGGATGAAGATGGACTTCGAAGATACTTCACTGAGACATAAAGGAGCGGGTATTGTATGATTCCACTCACACAAGGTCCCTGCAGTGGTGAAGTCCAGGCAAGTAGATGGTGGTGATCAGGAGCTGGATCGTGATGTGGAGCTACTGTTCTATGAATAAAAGGTTTCAGTTTGGGAAGATGAGAACATTCTAGAGGCTGATGTGGTGATAGTTATCCATCAGTCTGACTGGACTTCATCTCATTGAGGCCTGTGCTTTGGAATAGTAAACAACAACAACAAAAAAGCAAAGTCTATTCTTCATAAAGTATATATCACTGCACAAAAGAAATGCGGAAAACTGGGAGAAAAAAGAAGCCAAAGAGAAAATATGGCCTGGAAAGGTAGATCACTGAATAAATTCTTGATATACCAGCATGGGGATTGGAGTTTGATGCCCAGAGTACACATAAAATTCCCAAGCCTGGTGATGTATGCCTATGACCACATTGCTGAGGAGGCAGAGACAGGAGGAGCCCTGAAGCTCACTGGCCAGTCTACTTGTATAGAAAGCACAGCTTAGAGTAAACATCTGAGAAACCAGGTTTGCCAATCACATAGGCCTGTTTTCTTCAGTGGAAGCCAGCCCACCTGACCTGCCTCCCCTAAACTAGCCTGAGCATTGTTTAGGCCCGAATCCAGAGCTTCATCTCTCAGTGAACAGAAGCCATCCCTGTGAAAGAGGCTTATGTATTTTGTATCCTCCACGAACAGAATCTATCTTTAACTACATATCACTGACTCTACCTCTAGGCCCTAACCTTGAGCTCAGTTTATCAGCCAACTACTACAAAAGCAAGAGGACCTGAGTTCAAGCCTCCAGCATCCACATGAAAGCCAGTCATGACCACTCATGCCTGTACATGTAGCATGGGGGGGTGGGGGGGTGGTGGTGGAATGGGCTGATTCCAGGAGCTTACAGGACAGCCAGCATAGCTAAAATGGTGAGCTTCGGTTTCAGTTGGATACTCTTTCTCAAAAACTAGGGTGAAAAGTGATTGATGAAAACACCCTATATCCTCCGCTGCCCTCTACATAAGCATGGAATGGCATAGGCACACACACACACACACACACACACACACACACACACACAAGAGAAACTTAAGGAGAACCTGTTTGTGCACACCATAATCCCAGCTTTGAGGAGACAAAGGCAGGAGGATTGCAAATTCAAGACTAGCCTGGGCTGCCAAGTCAGACTACCATGAAACCACAATCAAATGTCCTTATGGGTAACAAGGGAGGAAGTGTGACCTCTTCAGCATGTCCCCTGATGCTCACACACAGACGGCTATTTGGCATCTTCATTTAAAAGTCTAACTTTACGCACCTCCAGAAGAACAACAGACAACTATTGTTTTCTTTCGGGAGCTTTGACAGTTCTCTTGGTTGCACGCACCCTACCTGGCAATACACTAGGAATGAGTAATGGTTCTTTTTTTTTTTCCCCTGCCATGCTTAGAGCTCTGAATGCCGACTAGCAGAAGCCAGACCTGGGGGAGCACATGCTATAATTTCTGAGATGAACCTACTGAGACAGGAAGGGGATTAGTGGTTTCTTGTGGCTGGGGACTTGGGGGACTATGATGATGGGGTGAAAGAAATTCTGGAACTGACAAAAGCCAGTCGCTGGGGTGCTCGTGGCATAGATGAACATGTGTATCAAATCACCACACTGTAATATTTAAGGACATGCAGGATGCTGCAGGCAGGGGAGACAGCACAGCCACATGCCCAGGTAGTAATCGCCCACACACGAGTGCTTACTGCATGGGAAACAGTCCATGGTGGTGATTTGGAAGAATCGTGNAACTGACAAAAGCCAGTCGCTGGGGTGCTCGTGGCATAGATGAACATGTGTATCAAATCACCACACTGTAATATTTAAGGACATGCAGGATGCTGCAGGCAGGGGAGACAGCACAGCCACATGCCCAGGTAGTAATCGCCCACACACGAGTGCTTACTGCATGGGAAACAGTCCATGGTGGTGATTTGGAAGAATCGTGGGCATTGATTATTGGTCCCCAGTTGGAGGCGCTATTTGGAGAGGTTTGAGAAGTATGGCCTTGCTGGAGGAAGTGTGTCACCACTTTCCGTTTGCCCCTTTGCTTCTTGCTTGGGGGTTGAGATTGGAGCTCTTAGTTGCTGTTCCCGACACCATGCCCGCCACTTGCCTGACTCTCTGCCATGGCGTACTCTTCTCCCTTCGGAGCCATAAGTCAGGCAAACTTTGGCTTCTCTAAGTTGCTTTGGCTATTGTGTTTTGAAAGAAACTAATACACAGGCATTTTCTTTTGGTCACTACACCCCAAACGACACAGGCTAACATTTATTCACCCACTTTTTACATTGCAGTAGGTATTAGGAGGCAGAAAAGGATGCAGGGCTCCAACCTTGCACCCCAATATAATCTACAAAGTTCATGCTTATAAAACAAAGCAATCGAGTTGCAAAAGCAATAACAAAGAAATTAAAAACCTTATAATGTTTCGAGTCTACTATTTTGTTCTAGGCTCTCCTGGACTTCACGCAGTCTTCTGTCCACGTGTTAGACTCCATTGACAGTATCCAGGAGGAAATGTGTAGACTTGTGTGCAAACATGGTGACCTTTCGCCTCAGGGACTTGAGCATATGCATGCTGCTGCCTGTGCAAGGGACTCTTAATGCTTCTTGTCTTAGAGACTCAAGAAATCACCGACACGCATGCCCGTTTCTCAGGTGTGGACATCAAACCTCCAGGTAATGAGGCAACTTACTTAAGGTCAGAGTCATGGATGAAGCCAAAGAGAAAATCCACCTTCCTCTACAGACCAAGTGTCCTTGAGACCAGGCTACTCACTTTAAATGATGACAAGGGCTTAGTCGGGGTAGGTTAATAACAGTCCATAAAGTGCCCACTATGCAAGCAGAGGACTTGAATGCGATCTCATGTAAAATCCAAGCATGGATATATATATATATACACACACACACACACACACACATTCTCAGCACTGGAGAGACCGCAAGGGGAGCCACAGCTAGCCTGCTTAGAAAGTCCCAGGTCATTGAAAGACCCTCACTCCAAAAATTAGGTGGACAGCTCTTGATGAACAACATTGGAAGATGCCAGGTAGTGGGGGGGGCATATACCTTTAACCCCAGCACTCCACGTCTCAGTCACCAAGGGCAAGCCAGGCAGTCAGGCATGTAACCTTTCTGCCACAAGGTGGCTGTTCTTGCCCAGCCAGAGTATCTGTATGTATCCCTAACTCCACTCAGACATTTTCTCTGAAACCTTTCCTGCCCTTCCTAAGACAAGAAGACCCTCCCTCTTTGGCTGGCTGTAGTCACTAGCCTGCTACTGAATCTTTCCATTCTAGTAGCCCATTGCAATCTGCCAAGACTGGCATCAGCTAAACTGAGGTCCCTCATGAGATATGCTCATGTTGGCATAGAACCCCTGCCTGTGACAGCCCCCTCTATACATTTTACATCATCTCTCAGTTGCTCACACTTTCTGAGCTGTAAGGGAGGGCTGTGAAGATATTGGCTGCATTGCACTGCTTGGGAGACCATGAAAAGAAAACCATCTATATATACTCAAATCAGACATCTCTCTTTTTTTACTCTATCCACCTTTCAAAATGGTTTATTTTAGATTTATTTATTTATTTATTTATTTATTTATTTATTTATTTATTGGTTTTTCGAGACAGGGTTTCTCTGTATAGCCCTGGCTGTCCTGGAACTCACTCTGTAGACCAGGCTGGCCTCGAACTCAGAAATCCGCCTGCCTCTGCCTCCCGAGTGCTGGGATTAAAGGCGTGCGCCACCACGCCCAGCTGAGATTTATTTGTTTCATTTACTGTATATGGATATTTGGCCTGAATGTATGTCTGTGTACCACATGTGTGCCTGATGCCCTCTGATGTCAGGAGATAGGGTCAAACTCTCTGGAACTGTAGCTATGAATGGGTAAGGTAGTACCACATGGTTGTCAAGAGTGGAACCCAGGCTTTGTAAGATGGATCTTGACCACTGAACCATCTCTCCAGCCTCTACTTAACTTGTGTGTGTTTGTGTGTGTGCATATACGTGCATGATCACAAATGCATGTGGTGGTCAGAGTTCAACATCAGGTGTCTTTCTTTTCATTCTCTCTTTATTTTTCAAAGCAAGGTCTCTCACTCCCCTTGGATTTTGGGGAGTTTTGATCCCTAACACTGGGATTACAGATGCACACTGCCACACCCACCTTTTAAATGGGTGCAAGGATCCAAACTCAGCTCCCAATGCTTGTTTGGCAAGCACTTTACACACTGAGCTATCTCTCCAGCCCCAAACACACATTATTATTATTATTATTATTATTATTATTATTATTATTATTATTATTATTAAATTTCTGTGTTTGTTCTGCAGTGGGCAGTGGGCAGTGGGCAGGGATGCCAAACCCTCAGACCCTGAGCCTTATTATAAAGTTTCTGTTCCTGTTCCTCACTCACTGAGATTCAGGATTCCTGGCAAAAGAGTTGGGCTGTTGTCCAAGAAGCAAACAGAGTAATGGACAGATGGTCCCTGTACAATGAATGTTGACTTTGAACAGCAGTGATAAGATGAATGGTTTAAACAAAAGGAATATTTACATTTTAAGAATTGAGTTAGGAACTGGCTTGTGCCAAAGGGAAAGGGCAATATGATTTTACAATGTCTGAAGCTCTAGAGACAGGCCACGCTGTCTTTCCAACCTAGTTAGATGTTAGCCTCATGACCCCAGCCAGGTGCTTCTAGCTATGTCTAGGGACATTTAAGGGTGACTGTGGAGGCATAAATGTAGCCTAGACTAGTGTTTCTTGGGATGCCCTTGGTGAGGCCAAAGAGAGCTGGAGAATGTTCCTAATTACTTCCTCAGCCCCTGGAAGATGACAGGCACAGGAGTTTGGAGGCGATACACCAAATTAGTGAACTTTGGGTCTCATTAACAGAATTCAAAAATGTTAGAATGCCCTTATTCTTATTTTGATTTATTTATTTATTTAAAAAACAATTAGATTTTTATTTAGTATGAGTGTGTGTGTGTGTGTGTGTGTGTGTGTGTATGTGCCTGTGCAACAATAGGCTTTCCTTGCAACATGCTTGGTTGCAAGCACCTTTAATGCATTGAACCATCTTGTTTGCCCTTATTACAAATGGAGAAACTGAGGCAGAGATGATGGATTATCCAGAGCAGAAAGCACATGCCTACAATTCCAACTATTCCCAAGGCTGAGACAGGAGAATGGAGAGCCCAAGGCCTGCCTGGACAACTTTCTCAGACTGAAAATAAAAAGCCAGCAGGGCCACATCTTTTAGTGGAATAGGCTGAGCCAGGTGTGCGAGGAGCCCACCCTCTTCAGTGGCCAGTCAGTGTCCCCCAGTGGGTGGATGACCCCACTTTAGAGAAATGAAGAGTGGACACCCAGAGTTTTTAAACAACGGGGAGCAAAGGGGCAGGGCTGGGGGAGGGCCAGGCTCACATTCCAGCGGGGTTAGAAGCAGAGTTGCTTTAAATAGCAGCTTAAGCCTGGTTTATGGTGCTTTATGGATTAGTAAATACTTGCTGAAAAGGTGGAGGAGCCTGGAAAGAGCAAAGCTGGAGCCTTTACAGTGTGTATGTGTGAGTGTGAGTGTGAGTGTGAGTGTGTGTGTGTGTGTATGACAGAGATAGCATGTGTGCGTGTGAGCACACACACACACACACACACACACACACACACACACACCATACCTGAGAGAGATGCCACCAACAGGAAAAACATTTCATTTTAAGGTACCTGAGTGTGAGAACCAATTTAGAGGAGTAATCCATCCTGGATGTATTTTAAGTCCCTCCTCTAAGAGCATTGACAATTTACTAAATGTCACAAGCGTTTATAACATACTGGGCCTTATCCAAGCACATGACAGACACCATTCTTCCACACTCTGTGGACACAGGGAGCAGGTGCTGGGCATCATTTCACTAAAGCTGAGAGACATGTGTGTGTGTGTGTGTGTGTGTGTGTGTGTGTGTGTGTGTGTGAATGATGGAAATAATATCCAAGACAAAGGGAAAAAAACAGATACTGAGTGTGGCAGAAATCAGAAGGTGACCAAGGACAGGGAGGAATGTAAACACTATGGACAAATGCACACACATTCACACACACACACACACACACACACACACACACACACACACACACAAGTCCTTCATATACTAACGAACCTGCCTTCTCATATGCAGAGGTCCTGACTGTCTTGCCTTAGGACCATGAATCTCCTACTTTCTGACTCACCACTTTGATTACGAAAGTTCTGTCTTAATAAATAAGCCCCGTTTCTACATGATCCACACATCCCTGATCCAATTTGTTCAGGAAAAAGAAAAAATGAAAAATCTGAAATCCTAGCCATTGCCTTCCAAAGACTCCAGGATCTGCCTATAGTGGTAGGATCTTTTGTTTGGAGGACAGTGTGGGAAAAATAGCTGGAACAGGGAGAGGCAAGTGAGAGTCACTTCTATGACAACAGAAGACCACAATGGTCCATGTGTGCCCCAAGCTGGGCACAACATTGATTGACCTGTCATTACACCACATGACAGACTTGGACATCTCCAAATATTGAACATCTACATTGACTCTTTCATCCTTACGGTTTCTGGGATGCACACATCAGAATGTTCTTGAGGCCAAGGCAACTGCCATTAGACACTCTACTCTGAAAGGGTGTCTTAGGGTTTCTGTTGCTGCAATGAAATACCATGACCAAAAGGCAAGTTGGCTTATACTTCCAGATCATAGTCTATTCTTGGAGGAAGTTGGTGCAGGAACACAAGCAGGGCAGAAACATGGAGGCAGAAGCTGATGCAGAGGCCTTGGAGGGATGCTGCTTACTAGCTTGCTCCTCATGGCTTGCTCAGTCTGCTTTGTTAGAGAACCCAGGACCACCAACCCAGGGATGGCTCCACTCACCATGAGCTGGGCCCTCACTGATGGATCACTAATTGAAAAAAATGTCTTACAGCTGGATTTCGCGGAGGCATTTTCTCACCTGTGCGCCCTTCCTCTCTAATGACTCAACTTGTTTCCAGTTGACACCGGAAACCAGCCAGTTGGGTAGCAAGGGTGTGGTGGTGAGAAGTGAATGAGGAGAGGTCAGCTTCAGCTTCAGGGCCTCTCTCAGGTCTAGCACAGCCTTCTGCCATGGCTACCTGTGAGCTTCTCATCACCTTGTTTCAGACCATTGAAAAATGGGGGACATTAGCTACCCACATGTTCCTCAGCGGGAAGCTCCATGATTAATTAGGTAACATCTGTGAAGCACTCCCTGCTTTGGAGAGAAGGGCACCTTGGGAAAGGCGCTCTGAGAACACAGGCTCTGTCATGAGTGTGATCATTATTATCACCCCCATCATGATGCGCCTGCTAAAGATCATTGGTGGCTCCCACAGCCTAGGACGAGATGCGGCTAGCTGTGTGATGGGCGAGGCCCTCTGAGCTGCTCTGGCCCACCCTCTTCATCTCACAGGTTGCTCAACATCACACCCACTCTTCAGGGAGCATTTTCTTCAACATCCCTAATGAATGCCCAGTATGTATGGGCCCATTGTCTGTCTTGTGTGTGTGTGTGTGTGTGTGTGTGTGTGTGTGTGTGTGTGTGTGTGTGTGTGTAAGAGGGGAAGAGTGAGGGGAGGGGAAGAGTGAGAGAAGGGAGCATTATTTTTCTTTTTCCTGGGGCCTCTGTTAGTCCATATACTCAGGTATGTAAATAACAGCGATCTTAAGCCAGGTGTGGGGATGCACACCTATAATCCCAGGCCTTGGGAAGCTGACTCGAAAATCACCAGCTGGCGGCCAGCTTGGTTTGCACAGCATACAGCTCATAAATAAAATAAATATGCATATTACACAGCCCCAAAGTAAAACAGTGCTTGTACATGAGATTCCCAATCCAGCAGAGTTTTAAACTCGTGGGAGCAGCACTGTTATCTAGACATGCTGTAATCTCCTCTTGCTGTAACCCCTCCCTTGTCAAGGCCTTGTGCGTGAAAGAAAGGCCTGGTCCCAGGCTGGTGACCGTGTAAATTCCACATTACCATGACCAAAATACCTGACAGAAACAATATCATTATTCTGTCTCGTGGTCTCAGTGGGATTTCAGCTCCTTAGGAGGAAGGCCTGGGGACATTCAGGACAGTGTATTCAGGTCATTGCAAGCCAAGACATAGAGACCGTGGGTCAGAATCAGAGGTAGTGTCACCGTCAAAGGGCTACCATGAGTGACCTATTCCCGCCAGCTGGGCCCTTCCTGGAGGCTCTACAGTTTTTAAAACACTACCGAAAATTGGTGACTGAGTGTACAGATGCAGACCTGTGGGGACATCCCAGATTCAAACTCTCCCAGGGTGTGACAGCTCCAAGGTGACTGGCTAAGGATGGTTTCCTAATGGATAGTTCTTGGTTATGGATATGGGGGCTGAGGCTGGTAAGAGAAAGATGGTCTCTGTCAGTGTGGCTTTAAAGGGGTCTGAACCCTTCCTTTCCCCTGTCCCTCTCTGCTTTCTACCTGCCATGAGGGTAAAAACACCTGCTACAAACCCCACCACCACAGTGCTCCAGTGACTTCAGACCCAGATCAAGGGAAATCAAAGGACAGTGGGCAGAAACTCCTGAAACCAGGAGCCAGGGTCAATCTTTTCCTTTGGTTTCCTTAGCTGTTCTCTTATGGTAATAAAAATTAGTGTAAGCAATAGCCTAGAGTATGTATTTGTGCATGGATGTACATGCGAAGGGGTGTGTGTGTGTGTGTGTGTGTGTGTGTGAAATGATTGCATGGAAGAATCCAGGAATATGACTTGGAGGCAAGAACACAGAAGCGTGCAGTGTGGGTCTAATGTCAACTATCTTTCTCAGTCATTCTACCCCTTAGGTTTTGAGACAGTGTCTCTGGACCAGGAGCTCACTGCTTCAGCTAGACCCACTGGCCATTGAGCCCTAAGGATGTTCCTATCTCTGTCTCCCTAAAGCTGGGATCGTGGATGCTCACTGTTGCACCTGGCTCTTTCTGTGGGTGCTGGAATCCAGCCTAGGTCTTCGGGCTTGCAAGGCCTTGAGCCTTGGTATCACAGCATCTGCAGCTTCTTAACTGTGACAAGTGACACTGCAGACATTTCTGACTACTTCATGGCAGGGACTACTTCACCCACTCTGCACCATAGCCTCATGGAGCAGGTGTATCCTTCTCAATTTATAGGGAGAGAGACTGAGGCTGAGTGTGACTGAGACAAATCACAATACAAACCCAGGTTGGGTGATTTCTACTTCTAGCAATGCCATAATCATATACCTGGCGAGCTGAGTGTAGCACACCCAATATGTATGTGTAGAGCCTTGGGAACTAGGGAGCCACAAGGCCCAATCTTTCCAGAATTCAGATGGTGTCGAGATCGCCAATGTTCCCCAAGTCCCAGCTTCCTCTTCACGGTCATGCATGACAGTGCACAGGCTTTGCTAGAGAAAAACCCTCACTGGAGCTAGGCCTGAAGCTCAGTGACACTGACACTGCTCGGCATGTGCAAGGCTTGGCCCAAGCACCTCAAAAACCTAAAAAGGAAAAAGGGAAAAATGTGAAGCCGGACAGCATGAAGGGCTTTATCCAGAGAGTTGCTTGCAAAGGGAATAGAGGACAAGGAGCTTGACTTGAAGGTCAGGCAGAGGAGCCAGGTGTAGGCATGAGGGCATGGTATAAAGGGTTACGGGGTCACAGGTGTGTCATTGTGTTTCCTGCGGAAGCTTGAAGGCTGAAACCACAACATGGGACCAAGGTTTGCTGGCCAAATAGTTTATCAGTGTGTCAGTGGGAACAATCGGGGCAGACAGGCCTCATGTAAGAAAACAAGGGGCGCCCATGGGAAGCAGCACTGAGCACAGAGGCTAGGGAGTGTGTGCAGTGAGCCATTTCCCAGACTACCAGAGTACAGGAAGGTCTTTAACCTCTGCTATTGGCTTTGTTTTACTTTTATGAAAGATGGTGTCAACCTGTGGCCCTGACTGACCTTGAGCTCAAAACCACCTTACCTCAGACTCCCAAATGCTGGGGCTGTGGGCATGTGCGACCGGCCAGCTAACCTCCGCCACCTTGCCTCAGACTCCCAAATGCTGGGGCTGTGGGCATGTGCAACCATGGCCAGCTAACTTCTGCTCCTTGTACAAGGCTCCAGGAAAAGCCAGCATAGTCAACAATGTGTCCAAAAGTGTAAGATTTCACAGTCTGTGTATATTCAGTGCAAAAGCATGTTCCCAACAGGTACTGGTTCCTGCCTTTACTTTTGGTAATTTACAATTTGCTTTTAAGAAAATTAAAAAAAAAAAAGGGATGAGCGTTAGATCCCAAAGACAGCAGAACAGTAACATCCCATAACCGTCCTGTGAACGTATGTGTTCCAACAGGTAAACCCACAAGGGTGCTAACACACACCAAGCTTCTCGCCTAACCCAGCCTAGGACATTTTCACACCCCCTCTGCTCAAGCTTAGAACGCATACAACATGCTTTCTGGTCCTGGGTAACTTAAAAGTGAAATGCAAAGGGCTGGAGAGATGGCTCAGTGGTAAAGATGACTCATTACTCTTCCAAAGGACCTACATTTGATTCCCAGCGACCATATCAGGCATCTCACAACTGTCTGTAACTTGGGTTTCAGAGGAATCCAATGCAGTTTTCTGGCCACCAAAGGCTATGCACGCACATAAACACATACATACATGCAGGCAAAGACTCATAGACATGAAATAAAACAAACACATCTTTTTAGAGAGAGAGAGAGAGAAACACAAATTAGGGGGTTATCTAACTTCTATCTGTATCCATTGGGGAGGCAGAGACAGATTGATCCCTGGAGTCCTCTGGTCAGCCGATATAACCAAATTGGGGCACTGCAGGTTCGGTTAGAAACCCTGCCTCAAACACTGCAGTAGAGAGCTACTGAGGAAGGCACCTGAGGTCCACATTCAGCCTCCATGTGCATAGCATGCAGAATTACTTTTAAAGAAAGAAAAGCAAGCTATGATCCAGCTGTGTGTGGGATCTGAGGCAGGGTGGTGAGCTAGGAGTTAAAACACAGTGGGGAACTCCCCACCAACTTCTAATCCTCCTATAATCAGCTGCTCACAAACCTGTTTTCAATTTAGTGACAGCTCTTTAAGCTGCCACAAGCTCTTGAGGTATTTTTAGTCAAGTACAAATTCACGAAGTGCCTTAAGTCAGGAAGTGGCCCGCTCAGGTGTAGCTCTCAAGGGACTCTGGTTCTGGCCCTTTGTAGGTGGAAATCACCATTTCTCATTTGCATACAATTAACTAATCACTCACCTCCTTTGCCTTTTTGGCATCTCAACCAGGGATGTCAGCTCTGGGTTGGAGAGATCTGTTTGTAATCTCAGCATGGTTACCAGCAGCAGGAAGTAGCTCAGAAGGAGAGGAGTTATAGAAAGAAAAGCCAGAACCAAGCCAACAAAGAACAAGGTCCTCTTCCATATCCAGTTTCTATGATCCTGTGACTACAGGAACCTGTGGACTTGCACCAGCTCCCACAAGAGTGACAGACCAGGGACTAAGGAAGGAAATACATATGGAAGCCATGTGAAAGCTCACAGGGATACCAGTCATCCAGTGCCTGCCTCCCACCTGCAGAAGGGCATTTTGGTTTGGTTTGGTTGACAGGTTCTTGTGTAGCCAAGGATAGTCTCAGACTGGTCATATAGCCACAGATGACTTTTAACTTCTAATCCTCTTGCCTCCACTTCTTGAATGCTAGGATTACAGAGGTTTACTACCATACCTGTTTTCTTTAGTGCTGTGGATTGAACACAGAGAGAGCTTCGGATGTGCTAGGCAGACACTACCCACTGAACCACAACCCCAGCCCAGGAATGGCTTTTGATATCTCTTCCTGTGAACTCTCTCAGAGCCAACCCATCTCTAGTTCACTGGGAAATCCAACCAAGTCCTCATCAAAAATATCCAAATTTCCTTATAAATTTGGCCATCAGTGGCTAGTCCAACTCATGGTCATCTCAGAATTAGAACATGTCTTTGTTGGTCATGGATGCATTTCCATGTAGTGCTCAAAGGGACCTTTTGTAACATTGTAAGCATCTGAAAACACAAGTGGGTAACCAAGTGTAGCACATCTGTGGCCCCAGACAGCACATGCCCAGGGACAGCCCAACACAAACTCATCCATTTGCCTAAAACATTGTGAGATTTGTTTATTTGAAGGGATGGGGTGAGCTATTTTTTTTTGTAGTTCACTTGTGAGGTCACTTGTAAGGTCTGTGGCGTAAACTTTGTAGATGGCAACATCCTGTCACAATGCCAAAAGGTTGAGTACCTCTGGAGCCACATGCCACGGGGGCTTCGATCTTACTAGAAACAAAATCTGAATTTCTCCTGGGACCAGAGGACTTCACTGTGTGTGCCTCTCAAGTTCATCTCCCACTCTCCTTTTGTCCTCCCTGTTTCAGAACTGACAGCCTTCTATTTCTAGAATATTTCATTAACTCTGAAGTCCCAAGGCCTTTCCTCTGGGCTTGGAAGGTTTTTCTGTGTTTTCTCATGGTTCTTTGGTCATCAAGATCTCCAGCCAAATGCTACCTCCCAGGTGGGTCACACATACCGAGGCCTCCTCACCCACACCCACGAGCCTCCTCACCCACATCTACCTGCCCCATATCAGCTTTTACTCATTCCGTGCCCAACACTCACTACATATTTCAACATTTAAAAAGTTGTTATTTTTTTGATAGAGTCTCACTTTGTAGGACAGGAGAACTTGTGATCTTCCTGCGTCAATCTCCACAGGGTTGAGGTTACAGACACACTCCACCACACTTTGCTCAAACTTAGCATTTTAAAGTTCTCTACTGTTTGGCTTCTCTATCTTAACAAGCTGTCCCTCAGAAATATTTGTCAAATGACCTAATAATTAGTGGAAGACACTATAGCCATGGCACATAGAAATAAATAAATAAACACAAAGGACACAGGTCTGTGTGTGCTGTCTAACAGTCTATCTGTTCAGAAGCTAAGCGATTGTCAGAAATAGAGCAAATTAATAACTAACTTCTCAGGCTCGCATGGCTCTAAAACTTAAATATTTTCCAACAAATCAATTAATTTAGATTAAAATTAATTGAAAGAAAAATTTGAAATGAAGTAGTTTATATGGTAAGAACAGTGCAAGCGTTCTCAGCAATAGCATTTAACTGGCACTTACTAGGCCAAAAGCAACAATTGCCACCCTGCAGCTTTGTGCATGCTGGGCCCCATGTCCAGGCTCTACCATGGGGCTTATGAAATTGCTTATATTAGCCCCACAAGAATCAAATAAGTACATAGTCTACCTGCTACATCCCACCCACTGTATTCTATCACACGGCTAGCGAAAAAGAGGCCTAAGGTAATATGGTGGCTCATGCCTGAAATCTTAGGACTTCACAGTTGAGGGAGGATCCCAAGGTAGAGGTTAATCTGGGCTACACTGTGAGATATTAACAGAGTGAAGGGGAAGGGAAGAGGAAGAGAAAACAATACGTAAATGAAACAGAGGCGTGAAGAGGCCTGGCTAATGGGCAAAGGCAGGGCTGACACTCTTCTTTCACCACACAGACAGGTTAAGGGTTTCCTTGATATCACAAATAATCTGGAAATTCGCCTCTAGAAAGTCATTAAGTCATAAAGGTGGAGACCTTCCAAGACATAATGAGATGACCATTCTCTCAGCCAAAGGAAGATGCAATAAGAAAGTAGTTGAGTAGAGAGAGGTCCAGCCATGGCCCCTCACCACAGGCCATGTCTAATGGTGGTGTGATCCAACTTCCCAGGTTCCACAAAGTTGGAAAATATATATTTGTAGTTTAATATCACTAGAAACCTGTGAGAGCATTGTAAGAGGTAGGTACTCAGAAGGGGGTGGGGAGGCTGCTATAATGGGTGAGATGTTGAGGGGCTCTGGCATGAGCATTGGTCAAAGGCTGAGAACGTGCTAGAACAGGCAAGTACTGCCATACAGAGGATTCTGAGGTCAACACTGGCAAGGGCTCAGGAAAGTTTCCAGCCTCCTACAAACATGTAAGTAAAGACAAGCAGAGAGTTCTGGCTTACACAACAGGGACTGTTCTAACCAGCCAGGATCAGCCATGTGTAATGTGCTCTTACACAAAAGAGAGGCAACCTGCACAAGTTTTCTTTCTGTGATACAATCCCCTGACCAAAAAGCAACTTGAGGGAGAAAATGGTTCATTTTAATTCACAGTACCAAGTTACAGTCCATTATGGTGGGGAGTCAAGATGGGGACTGAAGAAGCAAGTCACATAGCATCCACAATGGAGCACAGAGTGAAACAAGTGTGCCATGCTTGCTGCCGCTGCCTATGCTTAGCTGGCTTTCTTCATTCTAATGCAGTTCATGCCCCAGCCTAGGGAATGGTGATGCCCACGGTGGGTGGGGGGGCTGATTCAATTAACATCAAGAGATTCCCCAATAGATATCCCCACAGACCAGCCTGATCCAGACAGTTTCTCACTTGAGACTCTTCACAAGAGAGTCTAGGTTGTGGCAAGTTGAAATTTAAAACTATCAAGAGCACTTTTTTTTTTTTTATTGAAGTGGCAAAGAACTTGTCCAAATTGCCCAGATGATCTTGTGATTTGTGGAAGGTAAAGATTGTAGTGAAGTGAGTTCCCTAAGCAAAGCCCTGAAGGGGAGGCTTGGTTCCTCTTGAGAGTTGATACAGTACAGGAGGAGGAGAGAGAGGCAAAGTGATGGACCAGCTGGGTATAATGGAACTCTCACGTAAAGGTTTGGAAAATTCTTAGCTCATAGGTATTGGAAACTGTGAATCTAAGCTTGGAAGGGAACCCGAGGGGTGTGCCCAGCTAGTTGGGCTTGCTACGTTAGCCCCAACTATTAAGAGAGAAAGCCACGAGTCTTTGGTCACAAGGCATGGCTCCTGGCTACACTGGCTTCTGTGAAATCTTTGCCAGGCAAGGCAAGGTTTATCTTCAAAAGGGTCACCAGGCCTGGCCTGTCAGCTGTCCCTTCTATGTTCTCAGAGAAGCCAGAATGACTGAGTCATGCCAACAGGGAGACAAGCCCCTGAAGAACTAAACTGCATATCACCTCCAACCCTAGTGACTTCCTGTAACTTGAGCCAGTTTGTTCAACACCCCAGAGCCAGAATTTCCGATCACTAAAGGATCAATGAGGTAAGGCGGTGCTCACAGCACCAAGGCGAGTTGTCCTAGAAAAACCTAGACTGTCTGGATTACAATCCCAGCACAGCATTTTCTAGGCCTGTTTGCTATTTGGTAAAAGGTCAGCAAGAAAACTACAGGGAGGTGTTAGAAGTATCAAGCAACTATCCCAGTGCCTGCACCTTACAAAGTGAGCGCCAATCCTTAATAGTCACAGTTGCTCCTGATAGTACCAATGAAACTGTCACCAGCCCAGCTGAAAACAAAGCTAAAAAAAAGAAAGAAAGAAATGTGTGTGTATGTGTGTGTGTGTGTGTGTGTGTGTGTGTGTGTGTGTGTGTGTGTGTGTGACAACTCCACATACACATGCAAATACCTGCAAAGTCCAAAAAAGAATGTTGGAGCCCCAGATAATTGTGAACTGCTATGTGGTGCGGGTAACTTACCTTTGCTCTTTTGCAAAAAGTAGCAAGTGCTTTTTTTCCCCTCTGTGTAGCCCTGGCTATCCTGGAACTCTGTAGGCCAGGCTGGCCCCAGAACTCACAGAAATCTACCTGTCTCTGCCTCCCAAGTGTTGGGATTAAAGGCATGTGCCACCACCACTGGGCATAAACAAGTGCTCTTAACAACTGAGCCATTTCTCCAGCTCTGAAGGCAACCTCCTAACACAGATGTATCACCAGTAGATTCATGGCCAGCAAGTTCTGGCCTCAGGGATACTGTCATCAAACACAGTGCTACTTCTGACCAGTTTTAAAATAAGAATAATTTACCAAATCAACAAAAAATTCTCCAGAAAACCTTAGGGAGAGGGCCAGATCGTGCCACCCCATTGGTTTCTCTCATATGCCCATTAACAACCAAGTCCAGTTAAGGTCCAACCACACAAGTACAGCTAGGCTGCTTCACAAGGCACAGCAGAGATCAGAGTCACTACGGGGCCTGTCAGAGAGAGGGATGCTAGGAGAGCCAGCTGCTCAGAAACCAGCCCTTGCAAGACTAGACCAGCGCTTCCCTTCCCAAGTTCCTTCTGCCTGGCATCAATCTTCCCGTGGGAGGGAGCTGAGAGCTGCGGCTGGACCAAGTCTGGCAGTTGCTTCTCTAGTCTATCCACCAAGGACAGTGGGGTGAAAGCTTAGGTCAGTGGTGGCATACAGTAAGCACTCAATAAATGTGTTGGGTCTTAGCTGTACACGTATTGGGCAGAATTCAGGGGGTTGAGATAATAAATGCAAGAGTTATCTATTTTAGGAAGCCAACAATCCTTGGGCCAAACCCAACTTCATAACATTTTCATATCTTCATAGAGTTTTCTGGCAATATGACCCTTGCTCTTTGATGAGTACACCGTTCCTGACTGCTTTCTCTCCTCACAGGCAGAGGCTTTGCAAAGGAACCCCTGAAAGCCCTCCCTTTGTGGTAGATCAAGAACATCCTACCTTCACCTCCGAACCTCATTCTGTCTGTATGCCTATGGCATTCTGTCTGTATGCCTGTGTGATGTCCTCTATGTACAGTGACACCAGTCCTATATAGTTAGGGGACATTATAAAGGACTGAGCGTGAAACATCCTTCATAGGCTCCACTGTTTGCACACTTTGTCCCCAGCTCATGGTGCTCATTTACAAAGTAGGGCCTCTCTGAAGGAAGGGGAATCCTACAAACCTGCCCTTATTCCAATCCCAGTCTCTCTGCTTTCTGGGGACCAGGACATGATCAAGCCAGCATAGGCGTCTTCCATCATGGGTCCATAACCATGAACGACTGCATCCCTTCAAACCGAGAGTCAAAATAAACCCTGCCTCCTGCCTCCTTCCTCCAGTCACTTCTGGCAGGTCTCCATCCCAGCAGTAAGAATCTGATCCATCGGTCGTTCATAAACTTGATCTCATCTTCCCTGAAGTCTGGTCCCTTGGCAGGAATTATGATGGGAACCCTCGTGACCCATAAAGACCCCACACACACACACACACCCTGTGGGTGAAAGTTCCTGAAGACCTGAAAGATCCAGAAGTATTCCAGGTCCAGTCGCTGGGGCTAAAATCTCTGATTGGCCCACAGGGATCTCGAATGCCTCGAGGTGAGCCAGGCCATGTTTAAGCTAAAGAACCTGGAATCTCCCGAAGAACTTATCGAGGTCTTCATTTATGGCTCTCAAAACAACAAGGTTCCAGCTAAATGGATGCTTCAGTCCATGGCTGAGAGGTACCGTCTGCACCAGCAAAGAGGAGTGCTGAAGCTGGAGGAATCCACGAAGACCCTGGCACTAGGCCAGTGTACCGAGTGAAGCTGGTTTCCAGTCATTGTGTCTCCCACCTGGGCGCAGGTTAAGCTGTGGCCAGTGTTTGGTTCTGGCAAGATTTTTAACTTTGTTACATCCTAGCAAGATATTCCCCTGCTGTGCATTCTGATGTGAATACCAAGGTTACTATTCTAAATAAAAATAAAATTGAAATGATTAAAAAAAAAAGGATCTGATCCATCCCTCTCCAGCATGAGCCCCCATCACACTGCCCCCACCCGATTTTTCTGAAACAGCATTTAGTTCTGACATACTCAAGACTCTGATTTCCTGGTGTGAATTTGGGAGCAAAAGCACAATTCTGCCCATAGCAGATCCTTTCTTCATGATCACAGTGGGCTGAGGATTAACAGCACATCAGAATCCCCTCCCCATGAGGATCCAAGATCCAGCCTGTCCTCTTTCCTTTGGGACAGATTGGAGTCACCAGTCTCTAAGGACACCAGATCTTGAGAGCCAGGATCAGTGGCTACTGCTCAGGCACCTGGCTTGAGAGCTACAGGGGAGCTCTGACCCCCTTTTTATTACACCGTGGAAAAGAGTAAACTCAACAGAACAAACAGGCTTTAACCTGACGTGAGTTCTCCAGCTCCGAGACACTGCCTGGGTATCAACATGCAAGGGCAGTAGTCAGCTCTGTGCCAGCCACGCTCTCCCGGGGACCTAGATTGGGAAAATAATGGCATTTTCTCAACAAATTATCCCGCGGCTGAAGTAATAACTTGTTTATAGATATGCCAATTCAGATTCTCATCCCCTTAACCTGCTTCTAAAAGTGGTGCTGTCCCCATAGCCAAATGGCAGAGATTTAATCACCACCCAGTACACCCCTGTCCCCTACTCCCTCTACCACCCACACCTGTGCCTTGATTAATTTTAAGCCACTGACAGTCTCTTTGGGAACCATGTTTTGTTTTGTTTTTTTTCTTTTCATCTCAGATCAATGTCTTCTGTTTCTGATATAATAAATACACACTGCCGGAGATAAAACAAACAGTTCCTGGGTTAAGAGGGGAAAAAATACCCAGAAGCATTGTTTTATGCATGAGGCATTAAGACTCTGGCCACAAACTTCACTAAGATCTGCCATTTAGTTAACAGGTCCTTGCTGAAGGACAGACAAGGAGGTCACAGCCTGAGCTCTCTCCTGACACTCAGCATCCTCCACCCCAGACCTTCAGGGCAGAAGGACAAGTGTGGACCGTGAAGAGAGTGTCTGGAGCCACCTCAAACATCCCTTCAGCAAACTGAGGCTCGGTTCCTGTGTTGTACCTAATGCTAGGGAACCCTCAGGCCTCGGAGATGGAAGGCTGTCAGAAAGGAGAAGGCACAGGGAAGCAAGAGCCCATCTCTGCAGCCCCCACCATGGAGCCTCAGGGTTTCTGGAGTGTCCCAACATGGAGCTAGGCTATCTCCATGAAGGAAGAGGGGCTCACTGGAGTGATGGCAGCTCCCTGGGGCCTAAGGCTACAGGGAGCTGGAGGTCTGGGTGCTTAGCTGGATGAACAACTTTGAACTGCTTCCTTTCAAACCCCATCTTGTGTTCCCATCCAGGTCTTTGGACACTCTTAATTTCCAAGCCTGCATCTGTAACGTACTGGAAACATCTCACCTCCAGAGATTGGGGAAGTAACTATGAGACTCTCTGGCAAGCACTCGGGAAAGATACCGACTGCCTGCCTGGACCATGAAGTGTTAGTAGCTAAGGGAGTTATTATTACTGTGGTCCTGGGGTGTCATTATTACATCAAGTGCCTTAGCAAGGCTGACTCCTTTCTATCAGGCTTGGAAACACTGAGGCAGCGACACATTGAGAAAATACAATTAAAAGGCCATGTGTTCAAAGATGTTTACAGCATTATTTCTTTACAGTGGCAACAGAAATCTAAATGTTCATAATTGGGGAACTGAGATGTTAATTGAGGGACAGGAACTCAATAAAATATGCGGCAGTAAAAATGAATCCTAAACACACTTTAGGTGTGTAATTTTCTTTAGGGAGGGGGAGGGAGGGGGAGGGGTTGTTCCTTGAGAGCAGAGCTGTCTTTATATAGTCCTGGTGTCCTAGAACTAGAATTCTTCCTCAGCCTCCCCTGTTTTAGGATTATAGGCATATTCTACCACACATATGTTCAACTTACATGTATGTTTTGGGTTTTAACATGTTTACAAAATGTAAACTTTTGTTTTGTTTTGTTTTGTTTTGTTTTTTCGAGACAGGGTTTCTCTGTGTAGCCCTGGCTGTCCTGGAACTCACTCTGTAGACCAGGCTGGCCTCGAACTCAGAAATCTGCCTGCCTCTGCCTCCTGAGTGCTAGGATTAAAGGCATGCACCACCACACCCGGCTAAACCTTTTTTTTTTTAAAAGATGGCTATAGACCGCGACGTTGTGGAAGCTGCAGCTGGTTAGAATGGCTGGTCTTGGAGGACTGTGTTTGTTTTTCCCCCCTGTGATTGACTGTTAAAAGTATCATACAAAACAGTGGGTTTCATTATGATATGTTTACTGGATGGTTCAACATAAGGAAATACAAAATGAAAAGGAAGCTAGGGGCTTCCGACTTGAGGGTGTCTATCTGGAGTGTTGCTAGAAAATGTCACTCCTATGCTGGGGTTGAAGTGATGAAGCTATGGTACACGGGATGGGCCACACACAGTGGGTCCTAGAGAGTGCCCTGTGAGCTCAGCCCCAACACCCAAGGGGCTGATGATGCCTTGAGTTGGTCTCCCAGCATGCATCAGGTGCCTCCTGTGGGGAAGACAGAGTAGCCACCACCAGGCTCCAAGAAGGTGATGCTCACAGGGAGAACCTAAGGACTGAGGAGGTTCTGAAGGTGACACCCTTGGACAGATGAGCCTGGCACTGCTGAGGGTTGCATGAGGTAGCCCTTTGTCTTCAGATACAATCTGGAGCATCTTATGATGAGAGAGAGAGAGAGAGAGAGAGAGAGAGAGAGAGAGAGAGAGAGATCTTGCTACAGCATGTGATTATAGTGCACTTCTATATATGTATATGTACTTATGTGTGTGATTATACTTCTATATGCATGTATATGCTTATGTGTATACGCATATGTGAGCTTGTATGTGTTTCTACCTGTGTATGTGTGTGTGTCAGAGGTGGGCTGACTGAGGGCTCGGATAGCATGACAAACATATGTGAGAAAAAAATCAACACAGGGGACTCGGTAAAGGACAAACGCTGCTCCCCGCCTTGTTGCTGGGGAGTAGACAAGCTGGGCAGTCCTGTCAGTAACCAAAGGCTTTTGGGCTTCTGCTTTCCTCCCATCAGAGCAAAAACTGATGGCCCTTTCACGTAGAAGGAGAGAGGAAAAGATGTTGTACTCCTTGTCACGGCTGTCGACATGACACGCAGCCCACAGAGCTTCTCGTTTGCACACTTTTGCGGTGTGTACACGCAGCACAGCATCAAAGCAACAGACGGGAACTCATTGCCAGGTCACCCAGCACCAGGTGCTGCCTTAGTGAGACACTTGCCCTGTCCTGTGTGGTGCCCACCCATTCCACATGGGGAGAAAGTCAAGGCTGGCTACGGCCAGACGAATCCTTCAGAGTTATATGGTAAGCAACTGGGGAAGTCATGCTTGCAGTCTGAGCCGCCTCCCTGTCTCAGGAGCATCCTTAGCACACACTCCAGCATATGGGAACATGCACACAAAGAATACTCTGCTCACACCGCCATGCAAAGGCAGCCTAGAGCTACAAAAGGGCACAGGTAGGATTGTGGCTCAGTGAGTACAGTGCCTGTCTATCATACATGAAGCCCTGGGTTCAATCCCCCCACCCCCGCCTGCCTCCACACCACATAGACCAGACATAATGGTATACCTCTGTAATCCCAGCTTAGATAGATGAAGGCAGGAGGATCAGACAGATATCACAGCAGGTTTGAAGCCAACTTCAGCTCCATGAGACTCCTGTCTCAGAAAGAGAGGCATAAAATGCATACATCCCTGCCCCCGAGCCCATCTTCGGACAAGCTACCCTTTTGCATACCCCACTCACACACAATACCAAACATGTTATTACCACGAGATTGGAAAGTCAGTGTGCAGAATCCCCCTGCCCGAGTAGACAGTTTCACCTCTTGTGCCCCTTCTCCACACCACAGACACCTCTAAGATCAATGTAGCTCTGTGCTTAGGGAGGCCTCCACAGCATGGAGCCAACTCCTGCTAGTCACTGAATGTGGTTCTTGTCAGCTCGGCCTCCTGCACACAACACCGTGCTCTGTTTCTCCTGGCATTGGAGCCCTGTGTCCGCTCCAGCCCTCATTTTCACATCTTTCCTCCCAGCAGACACAAGGCCCGCTCAGTTCTTGGGATTCCATGTGGCTGCCAAGGCCTGGTGGCGGGAGAAGGGCTTCAGATGCCACGGTATAAAGCGAGCCATGAGGCCCAGGCGGCTGACTTTCCATCCGCTACACACCCCACCCAGAGGCGCAGGGCTCTGTCACAGTCAGCCCTTGTTCTCACCCGCTGGGAGCCCTTGGGAGTTGGAATTCAGGAGGACAGAAGCCAACCTGGCTTCTGGAATCTTCCTCTGAGGGCCTCGGCTGCTGTGGGCAGCCAGGACAGCTGATGCAACTTCCCACAGACATCCATTCATAGTTGAGGCCTATGAGCCAGGAGGTACTCAGGATAGACCAGAACAAGTAGGCTCCCTGTCATCTCTAGTGGCTGAGAAGTGGGCTCGAAGCCATCAGAGGCCAAACCTGGAGCCCCAGGGCATAACACGAGCCAGAAATAGAGTAATGGAAACTACTGATCCAGCTCTCTTCCTTCTTTGTGTCTCTAACCATAGCCATACACCGGAGAATGGCCACTTGAAGTCAGCTCCTATTCGAGAGTTTAGCACATAGCCACCAAACACTTATTGAGCACCTAGTATGTGCTAGAGGGCACTGCCGGCAGCCATGAGAATAAAGTCTCAGGTGAAGCAGCCTCCACTCTCCAGCAACGTATCTTCAAGATCTGCAAACTCTCCACAGCGCTCAAGGTAACTCGTGGCTGTGTGAGCCAGAGAACTGCATTTGCTCTCTCTAAGGACTCTACCAGAGTTTCTGCGAACTCTAGGAGTTTCCAGCTCACTCTGAGGGACCTGAAGAGACCAAGCTGATCTCTATCATTTGCCACCCAAACACCACTGGGGCCTAGGAAACCTGGGAGCAGCAGAAATGAGGAGATGCAGGTTGAGAAGGCAGCCAGCATCCGGAGAGCATTGTGCTCATCTGGAAAGGCCAAGAGGCAGACACCCAAATTTCCTTACACTCATCTGTGGGGTCAAGGGTCAGGACAGTAGGGGAGAAGCCAAACAGTAGGATGGTTTGTCTAAGAGTCAAGGCAACAAAAAGTCATTTTTCCATCTCCTTATTTGCCAATGCCTATTCAGTGAATTATTCTGTATGCTCAGAAGGTGCTGGACATAACCTGGGAGCTGAGATGAAGCAAGGAAGAGAATGGGACATAACAGACCATCTGTCCACAGCCTGCCCACAAGGGCTGTCTTAGGCACCTTCTAAAAGCCTCTTCCTTTTTTCTCCTCCCTTCCCCTTCACTCCTCCATTTCCGTCTCATTCTCCTCTTCTTCCTCCTCCCCACTTTAGAATGTCCAGCCTGTGGGTCTCAGCTCACTGCAGCACTATGTGACCTGAGCTTCCTAAGCCGAGTGATCTTCAAGGGGGTGCATGGAACCAGGTGTGATTTCTTCCTGTCACTTCCAGATCTCATGCCCTGAGCTAGCGCCTCAGTCTCCAGCTCCTGACATGGGGATAGCACAGCTTTCTTTTAAGGCATCTGTGAGATCTTGGCTTTAATATTACCTA